>JAMQGT020008793.1:0-33428 GCA_024447675.2 Pterophyllum scalare | reverse complement strand
TTGCTTCACAAATTTTCATTTAGACAGGAATATGCTAAAAGCCACCCCCGTGTGTGCGCACGACCCCCAGGTGGTAAAGTTTCAGTTTTCCCACCTCATGCTTTTGGCTTCCACTCCTGACAAAGTCACAACTTCAAAGTCAAAACAGAGGAGAGGCGTGACACACACAGGGGCGCGTGCATGCAGGACACACTTATTTCTAGAGGCCCCTATTCTTTCCACATTTACTTCCTGGCCATCCGGTGGGCCTCTTTCACTCATTTGTGATGTATAATTGAAGCTGTGTGTAATTTTACCACATCATTTTTAGCTGAATCCCACTCGAAGCTGAGCTTTCACTTTTCTTGCCGTTGTGGAATATTCTCTCTGAAGTGGGAGGCCAGCTCTTTGAACATGCTGGTTAACATGCCTTTCCTGCCTCCAACCTGACCCCAACTCCATTAAACGTCACTCTAACTTTATCACAGAATCCGGCAAAAGTAAAAAAAAAATAATTTTTTTGTCACTGAAGTGGACCTTATTATGCTTTTTCTTTCCTTCTTTTGTCTATAGGCTGTTAGAACAAATACTGAGGTCTGCGCATGTACCGATAATCCCTATGTGCAAGAAACTCAGGCTTCACTGATGTATATGCTCAGTTTCAGACACTTTTTTTCTACTATAATCTCTATATGATGTCATAAAGGGGCAGCATCCTCATGACGGTAATGTCAGACAGACAGCTGTGGCTGTGACTCCACTGGCTGCAGTTTTGCTGTGGTCAGTGGAACTGCTACAGTATGTTTGTTTGATTTAGTTCATTTGGTTAGTTTGAGTCAAAGAACACAACACTACACTATTCTAAATGATGGCACAGACATTTGGCTTCTATTGTTCTGTCATTGTTAGTTGCATTAATTTCTTCTTCTTCTTTTTGTTATTTGGATCACGTGTCTGCCACTCTGGTGCTTCCTTGTTAGAAAACAGGACGCTGAGGGTGGAGAGGGTTGAAATACAGAGGTCTAAACAAGCGGACCAAACCATCTGTTGTGATAGCATGGTGGGGTGTGGGGAGTTTAGTTGTCGTCCCTGTGGTTGTAGCCTCTGCATTTAATATGGTTTGCTTCACTAGTTTAAAACAAAAGTTTCTGTATGCTCTGTATTCTTTACTTTTTGAGCAGTACACCTGTGACTGTGTGTTCATTGACTGCTCAGTCCCTTACCTCATTTCAGACAGTGACTCAACTTACATGCTGCACCAAGGCCCAGTATAAAACAAAGGGATTATCGGCTGCACGTTCACGATGCTGATCTCTTGCATCCACCACATCCCAAAGGTGCTCTATTGGATTGAGATCTGGTGACTGTGGACGCCATTACCTTTGACCAGGATGTGTCCGTCAATGCACGTGTTAAACAAATATGTAGGACTGCTTTCTTGCACAGTTTGAGGTGATGGACACCCTCACTCTTTAAGCTTAAAACTTTCCTTTTTTGATAAAGCTTATAGTCACGGCTGGATCAGGTGACCCTGAACCATCCCTTAGCTACGTTGCAATAGGATTAGACTGGTGGGTGCTTTCCATGATGCACTGAGTGTTTCATCTTCACTCTCCATGTGTTCATACACCACTTTGCCTTCAGTAATTAGCACCAGTTGTGATGGATGGATGGATGCCCCTTCCTGAGCCTGGTTCTGTTGGAGGTTTCTTCCTGTTAAAAGGGAGTTTTTCATTCCCACTGTTGCCAAGTGTTTGCTTAAAGGGGGTCGTTTTGACTGTTTACACTTTATAAACCGCCTTGAGGCAACTGTTGTTGTTAAAGTGTCCCAAGAAAATATCCCCCCATACAGTTACAGCACCACCACTAGGCTGAACAACCTGAACCATTGATACAGGACAGGATGGATCCATGCTTTCATAATTATGCTACCAACTTCTGACTCTATCAAACAAATGCCACAGCAGAAATGAGACTCATCACACCAAGCAACATTTTTCCAGTTGTGCAATTCTGGTGAGCCTATAGAAATAGCCTCACATAGCCATGACAGGAGTAGCGTGATTTTCTGCTGCTTAAGCCCATCTGCTTCAAGAGTCAGCATATTCTGCACTCATAGATGCTCTTCTGCATACCATGGTTTGTAATGAGTTATGTAAATCTGTATTTGAATTACTGTTTCCATCCTGCAGTCTGGCCATTCTACTCCAAGAAGACATTTTGACTCAAAGCACTGCTGCTCACTGGATATTTTTTCCTTTTCGGACCATTCTCTGTAAGCCCAGTAGATGGTTGTGTGGGGAAAATCCCAGTAGATCAGCAGTGTCTGAAATACAGCCCATCTGGCACCAACAACCATGTCATTCAAAGTTACTTAACAAATATAGAATAACATCAAACAACTCACAAGGTTACACTGTATCCAGCAGTGTACATACCCACTGACTTTCATACAGACACATACAGCATGTGACACTGTACCTTTAATGAGTAATAAAAGGAACCCGACCTTGAGGACAGTATCTTGCTCTCTGCCCTGATCAGATCTGATGGAGTGCTTAACGCAGCAGAAGGTCGAGAGGCAAACGCGGACTTCTGAACAACACAAAGAGAAGTTATGTCAAGTACAACAAAATAATAAAGCGTAACCTACATCAAAAATATTACAGTAGCTGCATTTGGCTTGATCCTGTCAAGTCTTTCCAGAGAGAAATAACTGAACCACTGTTGAGTGGACTCTTATGACATCCAGTGCAGACATGCATGACCTTATGGAGCTGAATTCTATTACATTGGGTGAAGCAGCAAATTTTTATCCAGTGTCATCGTGAGGTTGTCGTTGGTTTTGAGCGAAATATGCTGAAAGATTTTTTTTTTTTATGGATTTCCAAATCATGCTTCAAAGACATTCAACCTCCCTGGAAGCTAAATTCCAGCATCACTGGTTGGTAGAAGCCAAAACATACTCACCAAAAGAATGCAGCATATTTAGTTCAGTTCCTATTTAAGTTTAATGATCTTTCCCAAATTAAGTGCATGGCTGGAGCTTGTTTTTCTTTTGTTTTTTTGAGGCCTGAGGCAATAAAAGCACCAGCAATCATTGATTTGTTGCCACCCAAACAACAACAAAAACAGAGACACTAGATTCTTTCTTAACATTTTATTCATTGTCCAAATTCATATTCGTCCTTTTTAAACATTCTCTTAAACAAAAATAGAACAACTATTTACACTTGTAAAAAATACATAAAAAGCATACAAGCAAAATCATGTTGTCTTTCTAAAAGACATAAGTTACAACAGCTATTAAGTGTGAGACAAAAGCAAACTTTAAGCCACAGACCGAGTTAATACCTCTTTGTACAGACTGTGCAGCTCACTCACCACATGTAAGCTTATTGTTGTGCATTTCTGCTGTAATGCCAAAAGACGTATACATCAAACACATTCACATCTCTCTTATTGCATTCCACGGCAGGAGACGAGGGAGCTAATTGATGATCAGGCTTAAGGGGCATTTCCAGGTGAGGGGGGCGGCATGTATCTTCCTCCAGTTTTATGCAATCAGAAGCACTGACATGTTTACTCAGTGCTCTCAACCAAGCAATTTCTGCTGTTTTCTGACTAAAATCCTTGCTATTCATATGGGGACTCTAGGGGAAACTATTGCCAGTAATGCATGCTGCCATGATTAAAAAAAAAACAAAAAAAACAAAGAAGAAAAATGAATGGAGAACATTAATACTGATTTGTGGTTAAGAATTTAAGAATTTCAGGGATCTTGTGCAAAAAAAAAAAAAGAAAAGAAAAAAGGAGCTGTCAGTTTGTGACACACGGTCTGTTTCAAAGTTTCAAAGAAAAAGGAAGCCAGGTGAGGGTCACAGTGGATGCTCTTGAGCAATGGAGGGAAATCCATTAGAGAAGCAGAGTGAGTAGAGCGAGGAGGGAGGTTAAAAGTTTAAAGTCCTGCTGAGCTGATGGGGCCGAGAGAGCCTATGCTGTACAAGGCATCGTAGTAAGGCTTGTTCAGCTCAATTCAAACAGACAGGGATATAATAACATAAAAAAAACCCTTTCAATCATCATGTCTGAGTGGGAATGAACTCGCTGTGTGTCATGAAACTGGCAGCGAGAGACTCACATGGGGCCCACCTTTCTGCAGACAGAAGCAATCAAAGCAAAACCGTAAACTAAGAAGGGCTTTCGTTGAAAATGACTTCTGAGCTTTTCCTTATGCGCAGCATCCCCCGACTGAATCAAAATGGGATTTTTTTAATGCTATGTTGATCCCAGCCTCACAAATATAATTCCACAACACTCTCTCTCACACACACACACAAACACACACACACAGCCCAGCATATCCCAAAACACAGCAGCAATTAAACTCAAAGAGCAGAAATGGCACAACAAAAAAAAACAGAACAGAGTGAGGGAAGAAAATTACAGAAATTCATTTAAAGACTCCTGCCCCCCCCCAAAAAGAAAGATACACAGAAAGAGGGCAATCACCACCTTGTGTTGTTTCTTATAACAAAATATTCAAAAATAGCTATTATAGAGTACTCTCTTCTCTCATCATAACATTAATTTATGGCAAAGAAACAACAAAAAAATATATATGTATAATTTCATATATATATGCCATGTATATATATATATATATATATATATATATATATATATATTAGCATCAATCATTTCAAGTCTTCGTGTGGCAAAACAAAAGAAGTATTGCAGAGCGCACGACAAACAGCAAAAGGAGAAGAACATCGAATTCCAGTTACACCCCTGCCAAACTGCAAGAAAAAAATACAAATGAAAAAAAACAACATCCATTTTCCATTTGAATGTACAAATTTGCTTCTGTTTTCAATACAAATAAACAATTTTCAAGCACATCCTCTTTAAATATTCTACAAAATATACTATGGACATGAAGATGCCAACCACAACTTAAAATATCCGCCGACTTGATTTTGACGCTCGCTATTTTAAATAGGAAGCAAAAAAAAAAAAAAAAAAAGAGAGAGATGAGAGAGGTACACTGTGAGCACATAATCAAAGGTTATGCTGCATCTGCATATTCCTGCTGCATTAACACATTTACAAGGTCGGCTGAACCTGGAGCATTACACTCGAACACTTCAGATTGTAATTCAATAGACAACTAGTCTAATAAACACTGTAAACAAAATATTTAAGCACTGGTGTAAACACTGTCCTTTGTCTTTATGCACACCAGCTTGATTTCGATGTGTGCGTGTGTGTGTGCGCGCACGCGCATATACATATATGCATGCACATCGTGTGGTCACACAGTGCTAATTTTATCATTTTATTATAGCTGCTGCAATTAAATAACAACACTTTTTTAAAACTCTACAGTAAGCAGCAAGGCATTTGTTCTTCAGCTCATTAAAATCAAGTTATGATACAGTTTTTATAGAACATCCAGGAGGCAGCATGCCGCTAAAGTACCTCGCGACAGACTTAACGAGCAATAAGAGGTGGCTGGCGGTGGAGAGCGCAACACGGAGACACGGGAAACTGCCCGAGATACGCAGTTCGTCTTTTTTTAAAAAAATTTTCTGTAAAGCTCAGCAAAGTACAATAAGTGCTAAACATAAACAGACATGCCTTCTGTTTCTCTTTTGTCACCAGCTGAAGAGGGAGTGAAAAAAAATGGCGCCTGAGGGGCTTTCCTGACCTCCGTTAAAGTCGAAGTGTAATTACTGTAACTGTTTTTTGTGCATTTACTTTATTAGCATGGGGATGATGTCATCTATGTAAATGTATCTCATCAGTGCCAGGGTTTATCTCTCCATTTCACATTCGTCTCCTTTGAGCGGACGACAATCTTGCAAAACTAAAAAAAAAAACCAACAAAAAAAACCATCCCCCACAAGTTCATGTTTATTCCAATACTGCACAGCTGACTACAACTTTCCATCCCTTTTGTCCGCTCCTTCTCACTATCCTCATATAAAAGTTCAGAGATGCAACTGAAAAGAAGAAAAAGGAATACTTTACAAAAAAAGAAAAAAATCACTGTACAACATTTTAATTTAACAAAAAAACAAAACATTTTTAGATACGCGAGCTTGGAGCACAAAATGGAGGTACACGGTCTATTTACAAGGAGTGTGACTTCTTCGCGTGTCACTCTTTCCTTCTTTTTATTTGCTTTTTAAATTTTTATGTCCATCTACCGCGATATGATCCCATCACATCGCCTTTCCCCCGCTTTGTAGAGTTTTTAAAAAAGTCAATTTTTTTCTTTGCTTTGTCAAATGAGTTTAAAAAGAGGTGCTTTTGTGAGTCTTGGGAGCTGGACAGAGGTCACCTGACTGACTGGTCAGGTTCATCGGTGGTCCGCGGCGATGCCACAAGGGGCCTTGGGGGGTGGGGCTCGGAGAATGTGCTCTGACATTTGATGACGACAGGCTCGCTAGTTTAGTCCCAAGCCTGATCAAAACCACTTGGTCCGTGTGTGAGATGTGACGTCGGTGTCTTTACACCGCTGACACTTGTTCATCTGGAAAAGAGAAGAGAGGACGGTGTTTGTCAGGGAGTCTTCAGAGCTTTGGTACTACATAATATACAATTAAATATATATCTCATGTTCACATCGAAGCCTGAAATTATGATGGAAAGCCAGTAGGATGATACAGGATAAAATCTGTCACTATCGTATAACATCTTTTTTTTGTGTTCTTTCCCACAGTGTGTACTGATAGGAATACACTTAACGCCACCTGGATTTCTTGGTTTAAGTTAGGTTCCTACCATCCTCACTGTCAGCCAGGTCCTGTGGTGGGTGGCAAATGCTTGGGGGTCTGGAGTGGCCCGCTGTGGACCCAGCTGTCCGTGTGTCTTGGTGCTGGAGGTGAAGGTTAGTAGCCAGCCTGCGTGCCTCGGCCAGACTGCTGGCTGCTCTGGGGCTCTGCAGGAGTTTGCTCCTCTGCAATGCCACGCTGTAGTCTGGAGGTTTGAGGTGAGGAGGTCTGGGGAGGTTCCCTCCTGGCTCCACCTATTACTCCGTCTGTGAGGCCAAGGTCCCCCAGAGCCAGCCCCTGGTAGCCTGGAGGGGTGGGAGGGGGAGCTCGGTAACGCTCATCCTTGGCAGGGGAGGTGACACAATACACTGGATGGAGGTGGAGATCAAAAGAAAGGAGGGATGGAGTGAAGAAAGAGATGGAAGAGGGATGAAGAGTGAGAGGAAGGTGAGAGGGTTGGGGGTGGGGGAAGAGGGTGTGTGGGGGAGTTGGTGTGAAGAGGGGAGAAACCAAAGAAAATAATGGGAAAATTAAATCAATGTGATGTTTCACTAACACAGCAGGCAGCTACACATGCATCAGAATGTGTCAAAAATTAAAAGAAAAAAATACAACCAATGAGATGGAAGGCTGCAGCAAAAACAGACAGAGACTCGAACTGCGAACTAATAATTGTGTTCAGATTAGTTCTGTCAGGTATTACCAGATCAATCAATTAATCTTTTGGTTCTCAAAACGGTGAAAATGCCCATCACAATGATCTGACCAACGAGATATTCATAATAATCTTATGATTCTCACATTTTTAAATTATTTTAGCCTTGCTCCAGTCACCTACTGTACAGCTAACCTTCTCACCCACAACTCAATAAACTCAACTCTGTCTTAAAATCACAAAAAAGGTTTGTTATCCTTATGAAACTAAGTAACTGCGATATATGCAGCATGACTCCTCCATATGCTAGCAGTGACAAGAATGAGCTCTGATTGGGATCTTAGCAAAAAATAAAAAATAAATAAAAAGTGCAGCATTTGCAAACTGTTTACTGGAGTATAACAGCAAGCCAAGCAACAAAAAACTGCAGTTATTCACCTAAAACTGCCTTCTGACATGCACAGCTTTACTTACTGCACATAAGTCAAAACATGGCCCATTTTTACATTCGGCATCAAGAAAAATTAAGCAGAAGTTGATGTTTATAGCCTCACAAACAAAGTCTAGGATGGCAAAGCATAATTTCTTATTTTTGTAACTATCTCAACTTCCTCGACAGACACACACTAAGAGCTGACCACTGCTACGCTGTGCTATGTTTACAGGGAATCAAACTCGCAAGCTGTTCCCTCACCTATCAGGCCCTTCTCTGTGCTTGATGTCACCGTTTTGTAGGCAGGGTCTGTGCTTTGCCCTCCTTCCTCTTTGGCTGGTGAGGAGGGGTGCTCCGAGGTGTTTCGCCGCTTTATCGTCCCATAATTCCCCTCATAGGTGTCCGAGAGCGAACTGGACGACGCCCAGCTCTGCCGACACTGATTGGACAGATCTGAGCTCGAGTCTCTGGAGTGCTGCTTAGCGCCATTGTCACTCGCCCATACGGGCGTGGGAGCTTCGACCCCCACTATTGGTCGGGCTATCTGCGTGTGCTTGAAGTGCATGTGTGAGAGAGCAAGCGGGTGGCCGTGGATGCCGTGGTCCCAAGGCCGACAGGAGGAGGCGGGGAGGCCCTGGAAGGAGTCGTGGGAGTTGGAGGAGCAGGACGTCCAGCTGCCGCGGCCGCTGTCGGCCACCGAGTCCAGGGAGGTGTGGTCTTGGGTCAGCTCCTCTGTCGAGATTGAGGAGGTGAAGGTGGAGGCTCGCGTTGCGTATCCCCGAGCTGGTGAGGAACTACTGTAGATAAGAGATAATAATACACAGGTGAAAAAAAGCTTTTAAACATCTGCACATTAAACAGATGCTAAATATTAGTTTTGATTCATGTTTAGTGTTTCCCTTCAATCACCTTGTTGGTGCAAAAACAACTTTATGCCCATCAAGCTCTGATATCTTTGGCATTTTTTTAAATTTTTTTTTGTAGATTTGATCTGATGGAAAATGAGTGAAAACTCAGGCAATATCCAAAGAAATATCAAAATATCCACATTTGAAAGACCTTCAGAAAGCCTAGAAAACTGCTGCTCAAAAAAAAAAAAAAGACAACAAAGTCCGGCTCCTTGGAAACAAAGAACAAAGAAATGAAGGGTGGCTCGTGAGTTTTGCACAAGGAGCTCTCATGCTCTAGGTAAATGTCATAAGCCAAATATAATTAATATGGCAGTGTAGAAACCAAGGCACTGGTGTGTGTAAATACTCTATAAAATACAGTTAGTGTGGTAACTGTTGAAAAATACCTGTAAATTTACTAATCCTAAAATGATTCAAAGAAGAAAGTTAAAAAAAAGAGGAAAAAAATCTGACACGGGGCTGTTGAATGCTTTTAAAGGAGGTGGAGGTAAGTCATATTGAAATGAAGTGACAATGAAGCAAGAGGGAAGAAGGGGGAGAAGAGGGCAAAGGAGGAGGTTCAACAACTATAAAAACACTGTTGAAGGACACGTGGGTCAGAGAGTCACCAGCACCAGAAGATAAATGGAAACAGAAAAAGAAACTGCACAGATTTGTGTTTTAGCTGTTTTATCTGTGAAATACGCACACTTACTCGCTTATTTATGGTATTATTTATGCCTCGTCTGTACAATGAAAAACGAAAATAAACTTTTGAAAACTTTTTCCTCTTCAGCTGTTTTTGTTTTCTTGATTCACTGACACCGTTTTACTGGACAAAACAAGCCACTCAGTGAAACCGAACCATATTTCATAAAACTGGTGTGTGTTTTACGACGAGGCTGTCGAGGTAATATATTATCAGAGTGGGGAGATGGGTTACTGCGTCTGACTTTTTTTTTAAGTCTCCTCTTTATGAGACACAATGGCCTGATCATGAAGGAATAATAAACAAACAGCAGACAATAAAAGAGCTGTGTTGTTAACACAGCCAGATTAAAAAGCCGCCCGCGCGAAAACCGATACGTTGTTAACAGAGATGAGGAGAGGAGAGGAGGTCAGTAAATGTGGGATGCCTATAAAAACCCCGCTGTGTTTTAGGACTCCCTGTTTAATGAGGAAAGGACGTTATTGGAATCCAGCTTGCAGAAAAAAGTGGCAGCAGCCAGCGTACGTGTGGCGAGGCTTCTGACAGCTGTGCATTCGTGTGTTCCCGTGGTTCGAGGTGAGAGCCATACCTTCAGACAAGTTAGCTCACTGTCAGATTTGACTTCTGTTTTCTTCACATGTAGCAACCTTCAAGAGTGTATCTTTACACATTATATAAAAATAAACCTCCACCTTGACAAATCATTTAGTTTTGAGTGCTATAATCCTAAGCCCTCAACCTGTTTACTTGTGTAAGGGGATGGCTGTTTGAGTGCCAGGTGCTGTCTACAAGACTGCTAAGTTTCACATCAGTTAATTGGAGTCACTGAACTGAACCTCTTAACCATGTTTGTGGTGTTGAGGCTTTTTAAGTTAATTATCTGACAAATGAGATGGCTTGCCGAGCGGTTAATTGTACTAACAGCTTTGGTGACTTTCTCTCTGTGTCTCTTCAAAGCACCCATAGAACCTGCATCCCACTAATCGAGCTGGCTAGAATTAGCTAATAACTTAAAGCTCGACCCTTGTGTCCAAACATAGTCTCTTCTGGTACAACCGAAATGGCAACTTAATGCATAATGCTAAAGTTGAGGCTTCAAAATGTGAACAACATGCAAGTCTCACAGGCCTAGAGACCGGTCTGTGATTCCAGGCAACCACAGGTTGATAGGGAACAATGTGTATTCCAGGAACATTTGGTGTGTGGATATAAACTCCTGCAAACTACTCGCTGAGCGGCAGTGAAAATGTGAGACGTGGGATTCACATCACTCAGGTTTCACTGCTGCTCAGCAATCAGCTGGCGAGTGTTTGGAGACTAGTGGCCATCTTTTCTAGCAACCCACCAGCAACCAAAGCAGTCACAAACCTGTTTCTGGTGCACCATATAGCTCTTTGCAACCAATTTGACCTAGTGATTGCCAGCAACCAGCAGTAACCACTCAGGACTATACTTTTCCCCTAGTGACCTTATGTTCCCATTGGGGTTGCTGGTCTCTAGGCCTATGTGACTGCAGCCTTACTGAATCATTTTCTGTCAGGAACCATAATCAGTGCTTGTATTATTTAATGACACTGCAAACTGCAAAACATAAAAAAAAGTTTCATCAATCTATTCTGTCAAAACAGAAGCACTTTAGTGAATTAATCAGACAGATTAGATCAACTGAACTGCATCCAGATTACCTTGTGCTGGGCTGGTTATAATCAGCATTCATGTGAGCATGCACTCCTGCTGCACTCTCAGGAACCGCAGCAGCCAATGTAGTAGAAGTTGTAGCAGCAATAGTGACAGTAGTAGTAGTAGTACAGGTCCTGTTGCTGCTATTACATCGGTCATCAGCCCCAGGAGCAGGCACCGAGTCGACTGAACAAATACTGGAGCGGGATGAGATCTCGCTGTGACTCGAGTCTGACAGGTTGTCAGCTTTCCCGGCTGGTAGGAGGGCATAACCTGGACAGAGGAAAATTTCAGATATTTACATTTGGAGATTTTTATAACGGAGAAGTAAAAGAAAAAAACAAAAAACAAAAAAAAAACAGAAAAAGGAGTAGAGACTTTTAAACAAAAGTTCAGTGCAGTGGTACAAAAGCAGATAATTTTACTGGGTGGCAATAATGATAACTATAGCCAAAGCCAGGCAGCATTACTCTAGTTCTCTCTGCACTTTAAATCTGCCTGCATTCTGAAGAAGACAACAAAAAAATAACAGTCCCAGTTTGTGACTCTGAAGAGACGACCTTAAATTTTGGTGACCTTCAATCTCTAAAAATCTTTAAAATTACAAATCAGAAAGCGTGAGGCTGTGAAATCAGAACAGCTTCTGTAATGTAAAGTTAGTTGTGCACTCTGACTATGAATTGTGTAGAAATTACTGTGAAACACACTGTTGTGGGGTCACAGTTTGAACTTTATATCACAAAAAAACAAATCAACTGTCCGGAAATTAAATGAACATTACAATTAAATACTGCATGCCACAGAAGAAATCCGTATATCAAAAGTATACAGCCTCCAACCTGTCAACCAAAAAGGAATGATAAGTGAACTTTTTTTTCTTTTTTTAATTCATTTCTAAATTGAGATTCAGGAACGAAGAACGTTTCACAGCGACAAAAGTGACTGTCGGCTGTTCAGTGACATTCAAACGCTTAACAAGATAATTCAAAGCATTAGCCCATGAATAAAAAATGTCGGGCGAGCTTCGAGAACACTGAAATGCTTTTCCATCTGTTGTTACTGCCTCAGATGTACTTTTTCTTATCTATGTCACACCGTCTACTTCAAATATTCACAGTGAAAACTCTCAGGCGTCACATTTCTGTGACTCACGGTGGATCTGAAACTGTCAAGCAGCACTTGCACTTGTGCATCAAAAACAAAATGATCATCAACAAAAAGTCTTTCTCAAATGTCACTGTCTTCTGTCACTTTATTGCTTTTTGCTAGAACTGTCTTAACGTGATGTCTGTTAGAGAGTCTTTTCTTGGTGTCTCTGTCCCTGCACAGCCAGAGGAAGGGGTTGGGGCTGACTGATCTCCTGGCTCTCTGCTCTGCCTGCCCTCGTGTCCCCTCCTGAGGTGAGGAGGACGTAATCTCTGCTGTTTCCTCCCTGCTGTTCGGATGTGGGCTGACTGCTACTGGCCTCTCCCTGGACTCACTCCTTCCCCTCAGTATCTTGAATGGTGACATCAGTCTCGGCCTAATGGGGGACTCTGGAGGTTTGGGTCTCATTAAATGGGACTGGGAAAGAGGTGATAGAGTTGTGAGACCCACTGCTGGAAAACTGTATGGAGAGCCACTTTGGGCCATAGGACGATCTCCATCAGTCCTTTTTCTTTTGGGGCAGGACTTCCTGCTCTTATCAGGAAATTTTGGCTCGCATCTGTCTGCGCACCCTGGTTGCTCTGCTGTCTGAATCTCCCTTTCCTTTGCTCTGAGGAAAATAAGCCAATCTGAACTGCCTCCACCTCCTCCTGCATCATCACTTTTTCCTGTTCTTCTAGCTGATTTTGTTTATCCTCCTCTTGCTGCTCTTCTCTCTCCCTCCTACTCTTTTCACTGCACTGCCTGGTCATCAATAGGATTCTCTTGTTGAGGACAGCCCCACCTATGCCGTAGCTGCGCAGACTGACAGTGGCCTTTGAGCTGGCGTCGCTGGTCAGTGATGACGAAGATCCTGACAAGTTCATCTGGCTGGAGTTCTGGGACTTTGCCACACCTCCCACTAACAGCAAAAAGGAATGATAGGAGAGATGAAACCAAGAAAACACAGATTAAAATGTTAGCAAACATAAATTTACTTAAGACTTAACATGCATCCCACCACACTGATTTCTCCCAAAAAAAATCTGTAAGATTATCGTTTGTTTTGCAGCGCTGTCTTGAGGTGAGTGTTTCTCTAAATCTACTCAGATTCAACCCTGCCTGACGTGGATAAAAGCATACAGAGTTTTAAAAAATGAATAAATAGATAAATCAAAACGGTTTTGGTTGCAGACCTTTGCGTGGGGAGCCCTGAGGCGACACCGTGGGGCTCGAGTGAAGGGAGGAGATGGTGGAAACGGTGTCATCAGATGGTCTCTTGGTGCTCCACTCCTCTGATGAGTTCACTGATGGCTTCTTAACCACCTGGGGAGAGTTGGAATCTGAAGAAGAGAGAAAATAAAAGATCAAAAATGTTGCCCAGTCAGGGATTTGGTTACATTTCCAATAGCACAGAAATGTAACATTTCTTTTACCTCCACTTTAAATATACATATGACAATAAGCGAAATGTATGGGATTTGCGGAGCAAAAAGTTTCAAGTTACTTTGAATTTTGTCCTTAACTACAACTATACAATTCCCATAAAAGTACCCACTTATCACATAACATTATGACCCGCATTCTTTGAAGTGCTGCAGGTTAATCATCACTTATCTGTTGCTTACACTGAAAGTGTGCAATTCAAGTAGAAGTATTAACAAACAATTAGAAGTAGAAAATTATGGATTACAGTGAATCTTTAAATACAAACACTGTAGGAAATAAAGCCTATTAAAAAGTCTAATGATAATAAAGAGTTACATTAAAGAGCGCAGTAATAATAAAATAATAGGGGCATACTCACTAAGTGAACCTGTGTCCTTGGCAGTGCTCTTCTTTCGTAGAGGGTTCAGTGGGACCTGAACCTGTAGGACTTGTGACACCCTGTTGTGTGTTTTTCCAGAGGGCAGAGTTGACCGTAGAGACACTGGAGACATATCCGACTTAGTGGATCGCCTCTCATTCAAATTCTTAGACACTACAATCACAGGAAGGAGGAAGGAAATATTGCAGTCAAAAAGGCAAAACTGCACTCAACATTAATACCATCTAAAAGCAATAATAATGCTTTGTAAAGACCTATATGAAAAAAATAGATCTAAAATAAAAATATGGATGATGCAAACTAATCAATTACTTCCTGTTATTTTCTGACCAACATTTGCAAATACGCTAGGTGGCATTGAAGACCCCCATTTTTTCACCACTTTATTGGACAGGACAATGGTGGAGAGTAAACAGTAAGGTAGAGGAGAGAGAGGTCCGAGGTGGAATTAAACCCGGGCCTCTGCTGCCTTCTCCCATATAGGTTGCCAGCTGAACCAAGTCAGCTATCCAGGCAAACATGCCCACACGTGGATGGGGCTGACTGTTGGATCCTGACGCAGTCCTAAAGGATTTGTGTTTCTGTCCAGGCTCAAACTGGGGAGCTGTCATTTTGTAGGCAAGCATGAAAACCACTACACTATAGAGCCACTCACTGTTCCTATCAAACAAGCTAGTCTGTCTTTCTCCTGCTGAGTACTTTTGCAGCATATAAATAAATTCCAGTTTAACTTCCATATTACTGAGGTTTGGAATCAGTCGCCTTCTCTCGGCCTATTTCAGTGTAATAAAACGTGTTTTATGGTTTCATCTTCTCCACAGCTGTCACATTTCCCTATATGGTGCTTCCTTATTATAAATAATGTGTTGGAAAACATGCCTGCATAGGTCCAAGCCCACTGTGGGTTAGAAGAAAACCATTATGAGGCCCCGAGGGATAAAACTACTGTGGGGCCTGCATGAGCTGCCCTACAGAGGGGCCAGCGAGTGTTTTCTGTGGACAAGCCTAATATGGGTTGCCCACAGAATTCTCTCCTGTGAATTTTTCTCACTTTCTGAGTTACTCACAAGTGTTGTAAGACGGCTCACACTGGAGGGACATGATCTGGTGTTTCTCCTCATCCGTCTCCACTGTAAGGTTAGAAAGGTATTGCTTCACCTTTCTGGCCATTTGAGCGTCTTCATACAGCTTCTTAGCATTGAGAAGCGAGCTTCGACGAACTCTCTTCTTGTGGGCCCCGCCTTGCACGTCCAGCATATTGGAATTAGTGCTGCCCTGACTCAAAGACCTGATGAGGGTAAGAGAAAGGCAGGAGGAAGGAAGGACGGAAAGGTCGAAGAATAACAAAGGCAGTAAGAGGAAGGAGAGGTGAAAGAAGTGTGTGGAATCAAAAAAGGTGACAGAAAATGGTTAATGGAAGACAAGACGAAAGATCGAGGAGGCAATGAAGATAAGGGAGGAAGAGAAGAAAAGGACATGGAAGTATAAAGATGGAAAACAAGAAAAGGGGGAAAAAATGCAGCAGTCAGTGCAACCACCCATAAAACACGAAGGACTACTGTTTTTTTTTGTTTGTTTTTTTTAAAACAAATACAGCTTTTACTATAAAATCTGTACATCTGTCTTTGTTTTGGAGTATAGCATTTTAAAATAGGACCATGCAACTGGGAGGGAGGCAGCACTCCCTGGTGTGCCATGCTATCACAGTACAGAACAGCAGAACATTTTGTCAGATGGAGGCAAAAAGGGTTAGGAAACAAACAGTGCACAATATTCAATAGAGGGAATATTATGCTATGATGCAGATATGAACAAATGCCTAACCTGAGTCAAATAGTATCACTCAAATACTCATCAGTATTTTGTTTTGGGTTTTTTGCAGAAAGGTGGGGTTTGTTCTGTGAGATTTTCAGCTGAGGTAAAAAGGTGACAAACTCATCTACCCTTCAGTGCTATTTTGTAGCTGTTCTTAAGTTTTCGATGATACTACATGAGCTACATCAGCAGACGGAATTTGCACCTTGCACTATGAAAGTATAGCAGTTTTTTTTTTCCCGGTTCATTTTAGCAGTTGTTCGGGCGATTTCGTAACATTTTCTTCACAAACTTCACCTGCTGACGAAGACTATCAGATATAAATGAATGTTCCAGGACGTCAACTTAATGGAACAATTTCTCTGCTGCTGTTTCCAGGCACGGCAACCTTGGCAAGAAGTACTCAAAAATTAGAATGACATTTGATCCAACTGTGTACTATAACTATCTACTTATATACTTAAATTTGAACCTGTACTCAAATACCAGTATTTCAAAATTTAGCTGCTCTTCATTAGTTACTATATGACTCAACATACAATCTAATGAGTAGGGTAGACATTTAATGGGTCAATAAGTATGGTTCATGTGATGCAAACGGAAGGGTTAATCATGAACAAGCAGAGGCAGACACATGAACACTCATATAAAGTATGGCGAGACATGCAGAGTTTAAGGTGACAGGGATGCAGGGTGGATTAAATTTTTGTTGCAGGGCCAGACCAAAACAGGATGAATCCGGTACGCAGGACAAACTTACCCTAAACTCTTCCACCTCTTCTTCCTGCAAGCAAGAGGCGTGAAGATTGAAGCGTGACTTAAAGACAAGTTCAGGGGTTGGGGGAGGGGAGGAGGAAACAACACTATGCTGAGGTCATGCCGCCACAGACAAACAAACGAACAGGAAATGACTGGAGATGGGAGGACACCAAACAGAGGACATCTCCCCATGTCAACCTGAAGAGTGTGTGTTATGACTTTGTGCATGATGCATTCAGCACATTGGGTTGTGTTTTTAAAAACACTTTTTAAAAAAAAAAAAAAAGTGATGTGTAATATGTCTAGAATTGAAGTATGTTCTCTGATGTCTTGGGTTTGTAGTATGAAGGGAGTGTCTGCAGGGGCAGTCATGCACTGCAGCAGTGACAGACTGTGATAAACACACACAAACCGAGTGATACAAACTACACACTGTGGCTGGTATCAATTCTACCTTCATTCCCATTCAGTCCATAACTTGTGTCCTCGTGTGGTTACATTCCAGCAGAGGAATGCAATCCAAACACAGAGAGCCATGAACTGGATAGAAAGTGAATGGGAATTGATTGAACCAGACCTCCAGTGTATGCCTGATCCTGCTGGTGAAGGATCCAGGTTGGCTGGTGGAAGCATGGTGCCGTGGTTCCCTTTTTGCCAACATTGCAGCCTTCAGTGGTAAAGTTTTTAAAAACATAGAATCTGCTTCGCTATACTGTACTTGCTGAGTCAGTTTTGCTGTAGATTGAAGGGAAGTTGTGGATTTTGCACCACTTATGAAATCGCCTTATTTATTCAGGGAACATAAGCTGGAGGGTATCACACTCTGACATTCCCCTAATGAGCACATTTTGCCAATAAGAAATTGTACAGTCTAATGTATAGAAAGAATAGCCTGCAAATACATGCAGCAAACTGCTGATATAATCACATACAAATCTAGACATGCTTTTCAGTTCATCTCTGGCTGCACGTGAGCCATATCTGTGAAAGCAGCTCCTAAAACGGCTTTAAATGGTAAATCTATCAAACCAACCGACCTTTGCCTAAACATGAGGGCAGGGTCCATGTTGGCTGAGGTCATCCGCACCACATGTCTGATCTCCTTAGCGATCATCCTCAGCTTCTCAAAGTTCACAAGGCCGTCAACACTTGAGTCATTGCCTGAGAGGACAAACAGAAACAGAGAGTGAGAAGTCGCCTGAAGTGAAGTGGAGACAAGCACAATAATCCACGTTTGAATTTCGATGGTTGCAACAAATGATGTGCAATAATATTTCTACATCATTTTAAAAAGGAGAAACCTCCTTAGTCTAATATCTTTCTGACCTTCCCTTTGTGTATATTTTTCCATTATTACTCACCCTGGTTAATTTGAAGATTTTTTTTTTTTTTGCAACTTGCACAATGAGGGAAACTTTCCGCTTTACACAAACACTTTTAAGACAAGCCTTTAAGCAGAAGTCTGGGTAGTTCTGAGTCAGTTAAAAAAAGGAAAAGAAGAGGAAGCCTTTAGCAGAAGTAAACCTTGTCAGTGAGCGTGACATGACCTTTGGTACAACACAAAAGAAGCTGGAAGATTAAATTAAACCTCGAGAATCTGAAACAATTTTGAAGCAATTTTAAGAAACATAATGGACAGCATGTAAGTAGTAGCTAATTTGAGAAAGAAAACAGGCACATGAAGTCTTCTACCTTCATGTAAGAAGGTGAGGTCCTTCTTGACCACTGGGAACAGCGGGATGATAGGTGGCTGCATGCTCTGGCTGCTCAGCACGTTGCGGTACTTGGCCATGTTCCTGGATGGGTCGAAGAGATCTTGCAGGTCCCCAAAGAGCTTCTCATACTTACTGGGCAATTTCTCCCAGGAACTCCGCAGTCGAGCCACCGGTGCCAGGTTCAGTCCGCTGCATGAGAGAGGAAAGAGGTGCAAAGACGGCGGGGAGAAGAGGCAGGGAGGCAGAGATAAATAGGTTATAGCAGATAGAGAGGGAAGGGAATAGTACAGGTAATAATAAGAAAGAGATGAAACAAGGGAAGAGAAGAAAAGGAAATGAGGATTGGTTTAATGTGACTGTTTAATACATACCAGCAGAAACATCTTCCTGTCATTTGCACAATTTCTACTTTTTGACTTTAACTTCAGTGAGTGAGGACATCATTTCCACAATTAAAAAAAACCCTTGAGGCAATGCCAGCTCTGACCAGACTCAGGCAGCTAATAATAATGAACCGGGCAGCATCTGCTTTCTGCTCTTTTCTTACATTAATTTGTTCACTCAAGTCAACAGTTCACTACTACTCCGCTGCTTTCCAAAATCTTTCTTCATCGCTTTGTCACACTTGATCATGTGGGTCAAACAATACTCTACTGGGCAGATAGCTTGGCTTTCTCCTTATTTCACCATCCTGCATTTCTAACACCTTCCTATTACACAGCAGCAGCAGCAGCAGCAGCAGCTGCCATGCCCCCGTCAGCAGGCAGGTTATGCACCCATATGTGCGCAGACATCCTGCTGCGTGCAGGAATGTAAAGGGACAAGTAGGTCAGATTCTTATGCTTTAAAGTGCCTTTTACAGCAGCAAACAGAGCATCTCCATACCGCTGAGCTCCTTTAACACGAGTCCAGATTGGGAGTGGACACAGGTGCTGTTCGTCACTACGAGCAGACAGCTTACTACTGTACGAGAAGAGCGCTAACATTTATCCTTGTCGCAGTAAGAAAAAGAGCAAAAACTAATCAGTTCAATTCATCACATTTATGCGACGTGTACATCAGTGCTGCCTTCAGAGCAGTGCTGATGTAGATGCATTGATATGTAAATTTATGCCACGCTAACAATGCAGGCAGTTCCTCTTATTATTTATCATGTTGTTAAGAACAAGCAAGCGGCAATGAAAAACAATAAAGTTTCAAAGCTCCTGAGGACTCAGACTGCAGAACAAACATGGGGTAAGAATTTGGAGTGGTCAGGTGTTATTTCATCTCCATGTTTGGACACTTTAATGGACATTTTAATCTTACAGCAAAAATCCATTTATATTTTTATATTAAGGTGGAAGTTTTTTGAGCATTCCTCAGTTGTATTTCTTCTATACTTCAAGTTGAAGAAGCTACTTTCGGCTGCTCCCTTATTCACAATGGGTTGCCACAGCGGGTAGTTCCGCATGTGTGATTTGACAGATTTTTTTAAACGCCGGATGCCCTTCCTGATGCAATTTGTGTCCCTCCTGGGATCAAACGAGGGATACGTAAAACTGGATTAAAATCAGCAGGAGCTTTTGGGAATCTTGAAAAAATGATTTCATTTAAAAGTTGAAAACGCTTAAGTATCAAAATTGTGTTATCTCCAGGAATATGAAACTCGGGTTTTCTTAGAAATGAACAAATATGGAGAAATTAAAAGTGTTCCAGGAAACAAATGCTGAATGCCCCTGCAATGCTAAATGAGCAGACCTTTCAGCCATGTGACACTAGACCCTCCAGGGCCATGGAGGAAATTTAAAAACTACAACTGTAAATGCTGTGGGGTGGTCCTCGAATTTGTATCTAATCCAGGGGAAATAGATGGCCCTGTATGTGTTAGTTTTAAGAGAGTAAATACAGTATGTGTGAATCTCATTTTACTGCATTTTGTTTGACTGACAACAAACCTTTTGAGCAGAAACTAGCATACTTATACATGAAAATACTGATGGATTCAAACACACGCCCATTCTTAAAATAAAATACACTAACACTTTTGTTAATAGTCCATAAACGCTCATCTCATCTAGAGCCAAACCACAGAGGCCAGAGGGACTCAATCATTGCAGCAGACAATAAGCGTAACTACCGCTGTGAGAATTATTTTAAATGCTGTAATTTTGCAGAGGCAGATTCTGTGTGCTTTGCGAGAATTGGGGACGATTATATGAACGAGCAGGAGAGAAAGAGGGGAGGAGGTTAGACTGGCACTCTGGAGGATGTGGGGAAAGGAGACATACCACCAAAGCTCATTTGGAACACATGCTGTCAGAGGAGATGGAGTGAATGCAAGCTGTCGCTGCATAACAAAAGACGCAGACACATAGTCGAGGAGAGCTGCTACACTGAGCCAACCTGATAATAGCGAACATGGAGTTGAAGTTCTTGCACTCTCTGCAGTGAAGGGCGATCTTGATGAAGTGTTTGATGGTTTTCATTCTCTTCAGCGTGTTGGGCTCCTTCAAGATCTCTGTGGCCACCCAGAAGGTCTCCTGGTTTATCACCTCCTCAAACTGTTTCAGATTGCCACTTCCCACAGCGGAGTCTAGTTTAAACAAGTCATCCACGTACCTGAGAAACATGACAGAAGAGTTAAAAAATAAATAGTGCAAAAGCAAGAAAAAAGGTGCAGTGATTTACGGAAACATCTGCATGTGTTATGATGAGCTTAAAAGTCAATGCGAATGAGCAACACACTGCTTCAATAATATTGGCGTATGAGCTCTGGGGAGGCCAATCTATGACTGATAGTGTTTGATTACGTTTTTCTATCCAAGTATGCTTTTACTGCATTGGCAGTGTGTGTGGGATCACTGACATGCTGAAAAATGAAGCTGTTGCCAGTCAGATGCTCTGCACATGGTATTTTATGGTCAATCTAAATCTGATGGTACTTTTCTGCATTCACAATTTCATCAGTTTTGGCAAAACCTCTCACTAACCTATGAATGATTCATAGGTCAATGTTTAGTGGCTTAACAAACAAAAAATTAAATTCCCCTGAAAATGGTCAGGTGCAAATACTGGACTGAAAATGAGTGAAAAGGCAGCCAATGTCCGAAGACCAGAAAATGTGGAGAACTCAAGATGAGAAATGAGGGGCTCGAGACTTTTGCACAGTACTCCGTTTACCATCGAGTAGTAGGTTTTTTTTTTAAACTTTTGAACTGCTGAATTAAAATCTACATACTCCGTGGACTCGATGTTCCTGAAGAGTTCAAAGTCTCTCATGGACAGCTGGGCAGCGACCTCCATGGTACTCAGCTGCAGAAGTGAGATTTGACTTTCTCGGAGGAGATCCTGGGCGTCCTCATCGGAACACAACGTCTCTGTCTCCATGTTGTTCTTCAGGTAATACCTACAGGGAAGAGAGCAGATGGACAGCGGATAAGTTGTGGCAGATGGAACGTTATTTTATTCAAGAATTGTCTTAGATTAACTGACAGTAACTACATTTTGTACCAGAAATGCAGGATGCACAACACTTTAATAGTGACATCTTAGCATAGTAGGTACTAGACTGCAGTTCCCTCAGATGCTTTAATATAGGCAGACAAGTGGGTGGATGAGATCCATTTTTCCAGTCTGATAAAACTTTCTGGACCTGATAAATGGAATGTTCTTCTCAGTCACATTTCATTTACGAATGGGTACATTTTCTCTCTCTCTCCAAGCAAAAATTTGTTTCAGGAAAGGGCAAAAAATCCTCTGACGCTGATGGTGCTGACAGATTATGGACATATTTTAACTCGAGGTAAAGAAGGGGAGAGAAAGAGTGAGAGAAGGACTCTTACCAAAGGGAGGTGAGAAAAAAAAAGATGACAGGTGCTCGAGTAGGAGGAAATATGAGCCACTTCTCTTTAAGCTTACGTCTCCAAATGTTTTCTGGGAGAGCCTTCCACACTAATGGAGCTGTAATGTGGTCATCTAGGAATGCTGAACCACAAATCAGAGCATTATAGGCCAAGAGAGGGCAACCCTCAGGGGCAAAGTGTTGGCATAGATGTACCTCTAAACTACCCTCAATTACTCTGTCAGAAGATCTCAGAGAAGAGCAAAGATAGGCGGTGAGATCAAGCTGAATTTACGTTTAGAATAAAATACAAGACCTGTTTCACATTTGGAAGAGACTGGAAAAACAGCCTTAACATAATTAGATTCAAGACATTTTAGAAATCCAATCATTTATAAGGATCTGTACATGCTGAAAATGTAGAGGCAGTCAAAAGAAAAAAGCACTTCTGTAATGCCTCTGAAACAGGAGGAGGCATTAAAGGAGTGAAGAAATGAGTCGGAAACAAGAGCAGATCAAACAAAATGAGAGAGGAAAAGAAACATGAAGGGAGAGGAATAAAAAGAAGTCAAGACGAAGAGAAAATGAAAGGAGACAAGAAGTGACAAGAGGAGAGAAGGAAAGGACGCAGGACTAAGTGATGTCAGAGGCGAGAAAGGGGCAAGAGAGAAGCCGAGAAGATGAGTGGAAAAGAGTGAGGGACGGAGACGAGCTGCGAGCAGGGTACTTAAGGGGAAGAGAGGAGAGGAGTCTAAATTAATGATAGACAAAGTGGTGCCTAATAGAACTAGGAGAGGGAACCAAGCCATAGTAAACGGCCACAGGCGGTGCTTGGGTGTGCGGATCTGTATGTAAATGCTAAAGATCCTCTCGATGTATTTATATGTATTTTGGCAGTGTGAACAAGGCTTTGTGTTGACTTGGCCTGACCCCCCCCCCCAAAAAAAAAAAGCCCTGCTGTCAATCAGCAGTTGCAGAGTGCAAGAGACAGAGGAGACGGGATATGGTGACAGAGAAGCCTGGCAGAGAGATATTCGCCTACTGCTCCAAATAAAAGCAACTAATGCAATGTGGACTGCCGAATGCCCGCTTACATTTGTATACAGGTAAAAAATACAGCCAAGCATAACAGGAATAGCCAATACAGGGAAAGGCTTTATTTAACAGTCTCAAGAAAGAGGAAAGTATGAGAGAATAGTTATATTTTCAATTGATTTCAGTCAGTTGTTTAAACAGTAAATATCTATATCTGCACAGACACACGCCTACATCTTGCTATGTGTCTGTGTGTGTATGAGAGTGTGTGCATGAATAATTCCAGCCGTGCCTGCAGAGGCCTCCGCCCCTGACAGAGGATGAAAAATTCATGCTAGCCTAGCTGGGAGGGGACCGATGAGGGACCACAGGAGACGAGAAGAGAAAGGGAGAAAACTGGAGAAAGTCACTTTAGGGCAGACTTAACAGCTGCAGTCCAATTATCCTTCATGTCTTACTTACTTTCATCTTAAAAGGAAAAGTGACTAGCACATAACTGTGATACAAAAGCAAATTGGGAGACATTGAAAAGAAGAAGAACACACACACAAAAACATCCTGGGTTAAAAGAAAGAAAACAAATTCCACACAATGATGTTGAAACTTCTTCAAGTAAGTGAAAAAAAAGAGTACCCTTGACTCTTTGGGTGTGTCACATATTACTGCAGCACTTTTGAAGCATTTCAGTGTAAAGGGCTGTTTTTATTTTATTTTAATAAGACAAACAATGGGGCAGAACGGTGGCATGGTGGGTAGCACTGCTGCCTCACAGCAAGAAGGTACCCCTGGGTACTGGGGTTTGAATCCACCATCTAGCTGGGACCTTTCTAAGTCGAGTTTGCATGTTCTCCCCGTGTCTGTGTGGATTCTCTCCGGGTACTCCGGCTTCCTCCCACAGTCCAAAGACATGGGGTTAGGTTAACTGGTGATTCTAAATTGCCCATGTGTGTCAATGTGAGCGACCCTGAATTGGCTAAGTGGGAAAAAATGGATGGTCAAACTACAGGCTGCTTTTTGCTCAGAAAGGCAACCAAAAACGTTGTTTTAAAGGATTCATCATAGAACAGCGGTTCTGCCTCATGTTCCTCCACCTGGAGCCATCCTGTTTTTTTTTTTTTATTGAAGCAAGGCAGCATTAAGCAAATTAACTACATCACAAAAATATTACCCCAAATAGAAACAGGACTGAGGACCCCTGTTTTAGAAGGCTATCTAAGCCTCTCTCAGTGCCGATTTGGAAAAGATATGGCACTCGATGGATTAATCTCTCGTACAGAGCAAAGCTAGAAATAACTTGAGAGGATAAGAATCAGAGAATCAATTCCACAAAACAATGAGGAATGGGCAAATGTTCACAAACTGGAACCCAGAAATAACCAGGAAAAGAAAAGGAAGAAAATCCCTCAGTCTCAACATTCTGGGTCTGGAGTCCAGCGACTATAGGTCATGGCTTCAGTTTAGCCTTTCAAGCCTTCAACAGGACAAAAGTCTGCATAAATTTGCAAACCCTCTGTTCCAGCTCCAGCTGTTTTCTCCCCAAGATTCCCTACTGAGGATTTAGGTAGATAGCCAAAATCTTTTTTCCGAAATCAACAATCTTCCTGGATCTAGAAATATTGTTTCCTGCTTTATTAAAGTATTCTTCTGGGTTGTGTTTGTGTACTGTATGTTGAAACACTCAAGTCTGCAACTACTTGAGTTACTCTGAAGAACATGCCACTGATAAGAACTATGTAAGACTAAGTCAGATGGGCCATAAAACACACATTCAGCCATTTATTACAGTACTGGGTTTTTCCAAAAGATGGTAATCAACACGAGTATAATATCTATGTTTCTTACCTGCCGTTGAGCTGAATTCGATCAGCCAGTTTGGAGAGCTGGTCAGGCAGGCGGCGCTGTTTTATGACTCCCTCTGGGCTAACCGATACCTCACACAGGGAGTAGGTCTCAGGTGCTGCAACAAGTCCAAACTCATTGACAGTGTGTGCGACGACATCCTTGGCAGTAGTGTCCTTACTGATGATTATGTAGCAGCTCTGCTGGTCGGCCTTGAACACTCGAATTACCTGATCTGGGATGTCTAAGAGTGGAGGAGAAAGTAAACAGACAATCAGTGACGATTCAGGGTTTGGGGGTGGGGGGGTGCGTGTGACTATGACTGCTATAAACATGCAGCACGCAAAAGAAAGCTTTCTTAAAACTATTTTGAATTTATTTGTTTAAATAACTTTGTTGTCAATTGTGCAACCCTTGGAAAAAGTGGGCTCAGTCAATGATGACAATTATTTATTATCAACAGCTTTAAGCTAAAAAAAACAGCAGAGATGACTAGCTCTCCTGCCCAAAACCCCAAAAGGGCAAAAACACAACTTTCAGTTTCTGGTTAATTAAAAAAAAACAAAACAAATACACAAAAGTGAGCAACAGAAGAAAAAAAGGGAAAAAAGAAAGCATGCAGAAAAATATGCATGCATGCAATGCAAGGTCAGCAAAAATGACTGCAGAACACTTTCACTCCTCAGCACACATGTGGGCTCAGCCAGCCCTGTGTTGACCTTTGATACGCACATGAATCATCTCTAAATTTGTCCCTGTGATTTGATGGTTGTAGGTTTGTCCTTAGCACCAAGTAATAATTTTTTTTTTTTACTTATAGGTCTTCCTTTTCCTTTTGCACTCACAGCATGACAGAGACGCCCATTATCAAGCACAACAAAGCCACGGACTCTGTAATTTTAGATCACTGCCAATGTAAAAGCATAAGGCTGAAAATCCAATAACTCATTATTTAAACCTAAACGGTTTATAGAAACATCTTATCCCGTGTAAAATTGAGTCCCTCCCACAATGCGTCTGTTATTTAATGTTTAGCATTTTTGCTGAATTTAGTCCATTATAAAAGCTTTTAACGTTGGCGATTACAACAGATTCCAGGGGCTGCTGATCCTGGAGACGCTGCACATGACTGTCGTGGTGTGATGTGTGTTAAATAATGGAAATGATCCCCCTGAGTGAAATCCTGCATTAAAGATCCCTGTGTTTGAGTAAGGAAGAGGGTATAGTCCATTAGCCACAGGCAGGCAAAGAGCTTTAAAAAAAAAAAAAGAAAGAATTCTGAGTGCTGCACAGTGACAACTGGGGAGAGTCCAACAACCAGATGAAGCTGTCATACAGCTGCAACATGAGCCTCGGTGTGTGCGTGTTTGCACGTTCTTTGTGTTTTACCTTACTGGAAACAGACAGGCAGGGCCGCGTACACACACACGCACACACTTCTATTTGTTTATCAAGCAGGTGCAGGGTAAAACACCAAGTTCGCCCTTATTTGCACAGATATCTGATCTGTCTGTGGCTGTGAGTGTAATAAGGTGGCAAAAGTTGGCACGTTTCTTTTCGTCCTCACACCAGCAGCACCACAATAAACAGAAACAAACAGCTGAAAGCAAAGCCAATAATAATATTATTAGAGTGAATGCCAATAATCAGTATCCTCTGCTTGTGTAGGGGGCAGTATCTGTACATCTGTACGCGTGTCAGTGTGCATGCATTCGGGATTCAGACCTCCATCGTCAACATAAAAGTCAGTTGCCTGTATTCAAATGACGCAATGTTGCGGTTGCAGTCATGGTGGATGTAAGCTGAGGGTATTTTCTTTGTTTTTGTTTTTGCTGCTGCTGCTGCTGCTTTTAGTTTCCACAACTCCGCAAGATTAATCTATGCGTGATATTTTGAAAAACATAAAAAATATTTCACCTGCCACTGAGTGGTATTTGTGCACCTCAAATGATTATTTGTTGTCTATTCATGAGTCATTGCTTAATTTGAAAGCAGGTTCCAGATGTTTCCCTGCCTTTTGCTACTTTGCATTCACAGGTCCCTAAAATAGAGGAAATATTGAGATTTTGATGTCTGCGCCCCTTCTTGGAGATCAGTGACCTCTTTATGGATTGTGTGTTTATTGATTCCAAACACAAATACACACTTCATATGCTGATTCAAATGATTGCTGAGTTTTATGTTGAAGATGGGGGTAGGCATACAGGTATACTGGCAAAGACTGCATTAGAGAGTTTTAAGTGCAGCTTTTCCTCCTCCGTCTGTGATGCTGCAGTAGAAGCCACCCTTCTGTTTATGTGCAGCAGGGTGTTGCGAGAAGGCTGACTGGAGGCTAAATGCTTTGTGTCTCATTAGCTGTAATTTGTGATTAGAGTGTGGAAAGCCCTCAGATAAATAGCTGGCTATCATATCCAGGGGGTCTAATTATGTTTAATCTTTTCAATGAGCTATGACCTGACCTGCCACACAGGAGGACAATAGTGCCCACCAAGCCAAACATCCAATCAATTATAATCTTTAATAAAATATTGTTCATTTACATAAACATCAGAGACGCCAAAGAGGATTTCGAAACGAGAAAGAAAGGCTTCATGGGATTTTGCAAACACAGCACTAACAAAGGCTGCATACTTCCCACCAGCCTGCTCCTCCTTCTCCTCCTCCTCCTCCTTTCTACTGTTTGCCAAAGCTTTTCCAAGTCACTCCATCATACAGTCGGAAGTCATAAATCACAAGTGAAAGCATCCAGAAGAGCAGAAGAGAGCTAGGCAAACGGCTCAGGTTCCTGAGAGGAGAGCGAAGTAGCTGAGGTCAAACATGGTGGCTAACAAAAAGAAAAGTTTGATTCAGTTCGATACCTGATTATCCTCCTGAGCATACCTTTAAGGAAATGATGCTATTACTTTGTGTTTTTAATAACATGACTATTTGGTCTCAGATTTAAACCATCAGTGAATTGATCCCACTGTCATCCCCATAGCAAGCATTTGATATTACTTACTTCCCTAACTGATAAAATGAATTTGTTACACACACAAAAAAAAAAACAACCTTGCAAAGTTGCATTAGGTGCCACATTCCTTCATCCTCATTAAGGCTGAATATGAGTGTCCATGTTCTGCTGACAACAAATCAATCTCACAAACATGCATGCTTCACCCCAAAAGTAACTAATTAAAACCAACTGAAATGTCTTCCCTTGGACACTCCTAAGTTTTCACAATAACAAATAAAAAGTAGAAGAAGAAACAAACAACAGGGTACACACAGTCTCAGAAAACTGAAGAGTGCCCTTCATGCATAATAAGCATAGAAATAATCCCTTTTTTTTTCTTTTGAAAAATATCAAGATGCTGGGGGACATTTGGGAGCTATATTTTATTTATCCTAACAGTGGCAATGAAAATCCTTATACTCACAGTAGAGTCCCAGAGCTTGGCAAGCAGAGAAGAAAAAAAGAAAACACAGTAATTACAAGTACAAGAAAGTGTGGGAGGAGCACATAGAGACAGCAGTTGGAAACATTATGACAGAAGAAGAAGAAAAAAAGGAGGGAAGACCAGCGGAGTTTCTAGTGTATCCTGAATCTGCTCATGGGAAACCAGAGAGGCAGAGTATGACTCAACATGTCGACACCAGAACATCTGTTTAAAATCACAGCAAGAAACACGGAAGAGGAGAGAGAGTAAAGGACTGGAGAAGTGAGGGGAATAAAAGAGACAGAGAGGCACAGAGACAGAGAAGAAACTGAGCATCTGAGAGTTCAGCTTCACACAGTTATACATAAGGCTCACAGACACAACGGCACTTTGCAAAATGAGACAGGACATAAACAGCAGCCACCGGAGAAAACACTGGTACTCTACCTCCAAAGCTTCCCTAACTGATTCAGCTTGTGATGTATGGGCAACATAAGGAGTGTATATATCTGGTAAAAGGCTGTAGATTATTTCCATTACTGTTTTTTTCGTGAATTGATTAATGACATTAACGGTGATTTTTTTTTTTAAAACACCAAAAGGCCTCCGTGAGATAAGACAGGCAACAATGACAACAGTTTACAACACAAAATGCCACAACATGAATTCAAAATAACATTTCTAGAACAAAGAAACAGTTCTAGTAAAACAATTCTAAAAATGCAACTTAACGGTCTCTGTAAAATAAGACCAAGAAAAGTCTAAAACCATCAAAATGAAAACCAATTCAAAACTTAATGAGACAAAATGCACGGAAAAAAAAATCCCAAACTTTGGCAGCCAGCACTGACAGCACACAGCTTATATGTTCCTACTGCCCAGTATGGCGCAGGGGAAAGAAATATTAGTGCATAGACAGGACATTGTTGGGGGGTATTACAAGCTCTGCAGAGCATCTGGAAAAGGAGGTTTTTACTTCTGCAAGCTGTTCTTCATTCTACTATTAAAGCTAATGGGAGGCCATGGGACTGAAGGAAATTTGATCTAATGGCAGATGATTAATGTGGCACAGTTGTGTGTTTGTACTCTAGTACAGCACAACCACATGTGATGTATAGGTCTGCAAACTACAGAGTGCATGCATGTGTGTCTAAGCGTGTGCAGCTCATTGACAAATGGCTAGTGAAATAAATCAAGACCATATTCTCTCTCAGCTTCTTCCCCTTTCCACTTTCTCTTTCTTGTTCCCCCTTCCCTCAATGTTTCTCTATGTGCACACATAAATAACGCATAAATCCACAGGGAGCGCTCCATGTTAGCTTAAATAATTATGGGCTCAGGAACTTGCCTGACAGGAAAGGATTTTTAAAAAGTCCAGCGGAGGTCAGGTCTTGTCAGACGCTTAAAAATGAAATAACTCAGGATGCGTGTATTTGTATTACTAGGCATGTAAACTTTTGCTTGAAACCTCCTTTGTCAGCACAAGTGTTTTGAGGGCTCGTGTTCCGGCCCACCAAGTGCACACAACGCTACACTTGCCATATAGATGCTTTACACACTCAAGGGTGACGGGCTGTTTGCAAGAGCGTCACTCAGTACTCAGTAAGCACTGAAAAAAGAAAGAAAGAAAAAAAAACAAAGACAACAACTAACTCATCATCATCATTCATTTAATAAGAAAGCACACTTTCCCACAACTTTCTCTCTGGTACACTAAATAAAAGTTACTTTAGGCTCTTTTTTTTTGCCCATTCATGCCAATGCTACCTTCAGTTATATTATTGAGAAACATGAGAAAAGCAGAACTTTGAGAGGGCTTTGAGAAAAATTGTGAATGAAAACCAAAAGTAAATGTAACCGATATGTCAGTAATAGCCTGTCATTGGAAAGAAAAAAGAAAACTAACTATATTCCAATCCCAAATTACGCACTCATCTGAGTATGCCGTATCAGCATTACTGTATCACAGTGCATTGCATAAAGCATTTATAGGAACCGCTCACAGCTGTAGACTATTACCGCTAAATGTAAATGGCGGTAAAACCGTTTCATAAATGCCACAGAAAATGAAAGAACAACAACTTATTAAATCTCAGGAATTATTCTAAGGGATTTATTCAAATGAACCAGCAAACTTATCATTTAATTGTGATGGACACCGATTGTGGAATAATTGTAATGTTTGGTCTTTTTTTTTTTTTTTGATTGGGTTTTTTGTGTATATGCGTAAAATATTCTTTCACCTGTGTGTAAAAAAAAAAAAAAAAAAAAAGCACACAAAAAGAAGAAGCTCAGAAGAGTTCACTGCTTCAACACTTGTTTTCTTACCTGCAGGGATGGAGAAGTCCAGGATGCTGGTTGCTGGCTGCAGCAGGTCTGGGCTACTTGACGAGAGGTTTCCAGGAATGGGCATGATGGCCACGCTGTGACGGCACTGCTTGGTACCCACAATGCTGTCATCTTGAGAGTGACCCAAGCCGCCATCACTGGAGACAAAATCAGAAGAGGTGCGGAGTGGGAGATAAAGATTGCAGTGGGGGATAAAGATTGTAGTGGGGGATAAAGATTGCAGTGGGGGAAAGGTAGAGCGGTATTTTTTTAAAAAAAGGGAAAAAAAGTGTGATTTTATGAGAAAGGAGAGAAAAAAGAGAGAGACATAAAATTAGATTAATTCCATTAAAGTCAACACTATAATTAAACTGTAACTATAATAAAAGCAGAGTTTTAGTTTTCAGCAGTAGGCAATTAAAAAGAATGTTATGAGTCTTAAGCATAGGTACTAGAATGGGTGCATTTCCCTTCATCTCGAGGGCACATATAAAAAAAAAGAATCATAACTCATAACACTGTGGAATAAAACTGAGATTTAATCAAAATGTTTACTCTTGCAAAATGAAAACACAAAACATCAATATCATTATATTTGTTTTTTAATATGCAACAGTCACAACACTGAAATTCATCCATGAGGAGATTTCATGAATGGCAGGAACTGATAAGGAGCATTCATGGAGAGAGCGACACACACAGCAAATGTTCAGCAAACACAAACACACACCCACAAGACAATGAGAGAGAGCTAGCACAGATAGGAACATTTCAGAGGAGCACATTTGAAAGTCATGGGATTTTTGGTCAATCTGATAATTATCATTACTTTGCATTTGTGTAGGTTGCTCTGCTTTTACAGACAAGTGTCTCTTTTATTTCCTCCTGTGTGTCTCCACTTGGACAGAATGTGACCCTAAACATAGTCTGAGCGACAGGTGCCTTTATACTTTGCTCCTCAGCTACACTCGGGTATATGCAAACTTCAACCTTCACATTAACGGCACCATTCAACCTCCCTGATTGGCATGCATGTGATGCAGATGGTAACTCTTTGGAGACTAAAACCCAGGTCGGGACTTGGGATTTTATGGGCTAAATCCAACCTCAAATGAAAAAAGGGGCATCTGAACATTGGAGAAAAACCTTCTTACACAGACAGCTGTGGAAGCTTCCTACAATTTAGATTGAAAGCAGCAAATCTAAAATGCTGCCGACCGAAAATAAGAAACAAAGCTCGGATGTTCTGATGATTGCAAATGGATCTATCTGACTTTGAATCTTTCCGAGAAACTGCAGTGTCTGACAATGAGGGTTCATCTCAGTCTGCCTGCATACTAATTGCAGCTTCCCTCTAGGTGTGACCGTCTGTACAGCATGTACGGAACACGGTGCAGTAATGCATGGCTTCCAGTAACACAGCTGCACGCTGCTGTAGCAAAGCCTCTGTAATCTTTGGATCACCCAGCTGACAGGTACCGCACCGACACCATGGAGCAAAGAGTAGACGAGAGGAGATGGAAAGGCGGAAAAAACGGGCACGGGTGGATGAAGAAAAGGCAAGAAAAGGAGAAAAGAAAGATTTAGAAAGCAGACAATGGTGACATTGACACAGATGATGATAGCATGGGGCTCAAAAGACTACACTACAACTTTGAGTAATGATAATGAGCCTGCATTGCTGTTGACCACAATTACAAGCATTAATATAAAAAAAATCCAAATTATTTTGGTTTGAGATAGAAATTACAAAGTTTTTAAGAGGGCTGTTAGTTTATAGTACAAATTATCATCTGTTGTATTAGATGGCAGGTGTCCTGACTGTTAATAGACCAACACAGTCTGTAGCCTTTTTGCAGCATCCCTGCAGAATCTTATTTGGCTGTGTAACACATCATTGTAGCTGAGCTCAAATAAAATCCTGAACATAAATGCAGCTGTGGAGTTCGTCGTGATTATAAAAATGAAGCAAAGGTACACCTTGGCAAAGTGGGAAAAATGGGATTCACATGTTAAAGGAATTAGTATGAAACCTACAAATGTAGTCCTCTACTCATGTTGCTGAAGGTCAGCAGTGCCAGCGAGAGTGTGGCTGCCTGCTGTGTGCAGGTCTACAGATGGATACTGAGTAAAATGGTTGGAAGATGGGGAGTTACGCAAGAGGTCTTACCCAAACAGGTCCCCTGAAGCAGCGGAGGCAAACGGGAGAGAGACAACATCGAAAAGCGTGAAAGAAAAAAAGAAGAAAGAGAGAGCAGAATTCTGCTGAAGTGATTCAGCAATAATCAGTGCAGCAGTGTGACAATGCCTGTGTATGACAGGGCCTCTTCTTTTTCCTCACACACACGCACAATGCAAACAAACGTGTAGGCTGACGGGGTGTACGACAGCCAAAGTTTAGGCAGTGACGGGTTTGCTGAAATAAATAAGCAGAAAAATGTCAGCAGCAACTTCATAATGCCAGCACAGATTCAGTCACAACATGAGATGTCAGTAAGCAGCAGGACACACATAAGGATTACACACACGTCTATCCCATTTGATAGTAGGCTAAATATTAGAATCGCCTCTCTATGTGATGTAATGCAGTTCAACAGCAATATACAGTAAGCAATAC
>JAMQGT020008792.1:0-38507 GCA_024447675.2 Pterophyllum scalare | reverse complement strand
TATGTTATGTACCTACTGGAGCAACCGTAGCTGCTACAAGGCTGATTACTTCCTGGGGGTAGCCATTTCAACTCACTCCTCAACCCCATCATCTATACACTGACCAGTAAGGACATGAGGAGAGCCATTCTGAGGCTGCTCTGTCGGCCGTGTCTAATGACCAAAGATGGGCAGGTGAAGAAGATTGGGATACCCTTCCTGGAGTGCAGTTTTAGTAAAACTGAGGTGCCCTCCCAGAAGTTAGAACCAGGGCTGGAGACCACCATTTCCTCTGGAAACATCATCACCACACCATCGCCAATTAAAACCCTTTCTACCCCAAACTCTTCATATCATAAGGACATTGACTGACTGAGTCCAAAAAAAATGTGTAAATGGGTTTCCCACTGAACAGAGGACATGTAGCACATCCTGTAGAGACAGACAATTCGGGTTTTTCAGGGGGCTGTATGAAAGATGATTTCTCACCTTTAACAGGTTATACTGTATGTGGTGCAGTTATGACAATTTAACTGAATCAACAATTTTCATTTTGATAAAAATACCAAACCAAAGGTGAAAGGATGCCAATTCAAATGTGAACAAGCAACACTTTTTAATGAATATGATGCTAGCAATGAGTCTCTTTTATTAATTTGCACTGACATGTGCAACCTTGGATACAGTTAGCAATACGTAGTGTTATGTGTCTGGTACCTCAGTTTCACATAGTATTGCTGTGAAGAAGTGTGTGTGTGTGTGTGTGTGTGTGTGTGTGTGTGTGTGTGTGTGTGTGTGTGTGTGTGTGTGTGTGTGTGTGTGTGTGTGTGTGTGTGTGTGTGTATCCTATAAATCCCAGGGGGGACTGCAGCAGGCACAGCTGTTTCACACCCATCCAGATGTCAGTGGGGAGAAGGAGAGGGAGACATGCACAGACCCATTACTGTACACATCAAAGACAGTAGAGTAACACACATGCGTATACAAGCACACATTCACATACACACTGCAGATGGAGTCAGGACTCATTGAGAGCATCAGAAAAAGCTTTGAACTGAGTAAACGAGCTCTTCTTCCTCACTCTTTTGCTCTTTGTTGGAGATAGCAGCCAGTGGCACAAATGTGCCAGTGTAATAATTGAATCTGAAAGTCTTTTTTTCCCTTCTTTTTAAATGGTTGTTGTATTTTGCTATGCTGTAATTAGCTTTAAAAAATATATCCATCCATCCATCCATGCATCTTTTTCCACTTATTCGGGGCCAGGTCACGGAGGCAGCAGCCTAAGCATTTTCTAGGGCTCTGGCAGTGCTCATCCTATTCCTCCTTGCACAAAAGAGCAGATACCAGTCCTGCTGATGTGTTAAGAACCTTATATGGCCCTGTCCAGCTCTCCCAGAGTAACTGCCTGTATCCTGGAATCTCTTCCATGTTCTGGAGACTGCTGGGAGACACAGCAAACCTTCTGGCATTGGCACGTATTGATGTGCCATCCTGGAGGAGTTGGACTACCTGTGAAACCTTCTGTAGGGTCCAGGTATCACCTCATGCTACCAGTAGTGACACTGACCCTAGCCAAATGCTAAACTAGTTAAAAAACAGAAAAGATGAGGGAAGGGAGGGAAAAAATGTGAGTGTCCTCCACCTGTAAAACCATTCCTGTTTGGGGGGATTGTCTCGCTGTTGCCCCTCTAGTGCACCTGCTGCTAATATCATTAACGCCAAAGCAGCTGAAACTGATTAACAACCCCCTCTGCTACTTAACTGACCAGATCAATATCACAGAAGTCTGACTTGATGCTATACTCTGATTAAAAAGTGTTCCTGTAATTTTTTGAGCAGTATACGGTGCAGTGACACAAGTATTTGCCCCCTTCCTGATTTCTTAGTTTTTTGCATACTTGTCACACTTACATGTTTCAGATCAACAAACAAATTTTAATTTTAGTCAAATATAACCCGAGTAAATACAAGATGCAGTTTAAATGATTTTATTTCTTAAGAGAGAAAACTATCCAAACCTGCCTGGCCCTGTGTGAAAAAGTAATTGCCCCCCTAAACTGAATAACTAGCTGTGCCTTCCTTGGTAGCAAGAACTGCAATCAAGCATTTGCAATAACTGGCAATGAGTCTTTTACATCACTGTAGAGGAATTTTGGCCCACTCTTCTTTTCAGAATTGTTTTAACTCAGCCACCTTGGAGGGTTTTCAAGCATGAAACACTGTTTAAGGTCACGCCAAAGCATCTCAATTGGATTTAAGTCTGGACTGTGATGAGGCCACTCCAAAACCGTGCTCTGCATAACTTGCTAGCCAGCCTGCATAATTGCTGCTGTGAGCTTGAGCTGCAGGGCACAAACTGATGGCTGGACATTCTTCTTCAGGATTTTCTGGTAGAGAGCAGAATTCATGGTTCTATCAATTGCGGCAAGTCGTCCAGGTCCTGAAGCAGCAAAGCAGCCCCACACCATCACACTACCACCACCATGTTTGACTGTTGGCATGATGTTCTTTTTATGAAATGGTGGGTTAGTTTTACATCAGATGTAACAGGACAGAAATCTTCCAAAAAGTTCAACTTTTTTTTCCTTTCACAGTCCACAGAATTTTCCAAAAGTTTTGGGGATTGTCAAGATTTTGTTTGTCAAATGTGAGATGAGCTTTTGTGCTCTTTTTTGGTCAGCAGTGGTTTTCTCCTTTAAACTTTCGCGTGGATGACATTTTTGTCCAGTCTCTTTCTTGTTGTTGAGTCATGAACTCTGACCTTAACTGAGGCAAGTGAGGCCTGCAATTCTTTAGATGTTGTTCTGGTTTCTTCTGTGATCTTCTGTGTTGGTGCACTCTTGGAGTAATTCTGGTAGGCCGGCCACTGGGAAGGTTCCCCACTGTTCCAAGTTCTCCATTTGTGGTTCGCTGGAGTCCCAAAGCTGGAGTCCCAAAGCCTTGGCTTTCTAACCCTTTCCAGACTGATAGATGTCAGTGACTTTGTTTCCCAGCTGTTTCTTTAGATCATAGCATGATGTGTTGCTTTTTGAGATTGTTTAAGTCTGCTTCACTGAAAAAAGGAAAAAAACAACCAAGGAATAAAGTTGCATCTAAAATTCTATATTTCTCATTGGGGAAATAAAAAGATATTAGACGCTACTGAAAAACTATAAGATCCTTCTACAGAGGTCTAAGGAATGTTCCAGGGATGGTGACACTATTTTGTGGAGAACTGATTGGTAAGTAGGTGGTGATTTCATACCTGCTGATCTCTTATCTCAAACAGAACCTGCTTCAGAGCGGTTTAGGCTCACAGCATAGGTTACCATGGTGATACAACCTGATAACAAGTGATCCAAATTTGTAATACCGAAAACTCAGGGTTAACCTTGAAGTTACCTGAAATCCTGGTGTGGAGCAGGTTATGATCAGAATTTTGCTTGTTACTTAACTTTTTCTGTACAGTATACTTTAAATCCATCTTGATTTTCTGCAGACTGAATACAGTTTATATATGAATTTTATATATGAGTTGCACCTTATAAACACTATCAAATGAAGCCCAGGTGAAACGTTCCAGCAGCACAAACTGTGTTTGCATGGCATTATCTTGGAAATTTGCAGGTGTTCAGTTGGTGATGCAGAAATTGTGCAAATGGTCTTAATCTACCAGTAAGCCTGTTTCAGAACTCAGGATAGCATTCTTTTTTCCACTCCATGAAACCATAATATTAGCATTTCTGTGCAACATTAGTCTTATCTTTTTTGCAGCAAAAGTGTTAAATTTGACTGTTATATTTTTTATACTCATTAGAGATCTGTATCATCTATTCCTTTGATAATGTCTCTGATTGGTGTGACTGTACTCAATTGACCCATTTTGTACAGAAGTGTCAAATGGTGCCTCAAATGTCCTCTTTTATACGACCACCCACAGAACATGAAGCCCGTCGATTTCTTCAACTGGGGTTTTAGGTTTCTAGAAAGCCAGGCTATGTTGAACTTACCTCATAGGGTACCCCCCAGGTGTTGTTGTATTTGTTTACTTGTATGGAGCGTGTTCAGGGTTTAGGTTCAGGGTTTGGGAGAGCATGTGTTGAGAGCTGTACAGATAAGTCGTTAAACAACATTTCCATTACAATCTAACAAAGAACGCTAGTAGTAATCCATCTAAGTGCTCACAGCATGCTATTAGTCATTACTCTTAGACACTATGCAGAAATTAAAAAAAATTGTTTCTATGATGCTTTTCAGTTTGTTCAAATAAATAAAAATAAGTCTGTTTTGGGTTATATTTGCCACAAAACCATTCTGCTCGTGGCTGAACGGCACACAGTATGTTTACCTCTTCACAATGTTCTTTTGAAGAAACTGTTATGTTTTATGATTCCAGTGGAACAAATCCAGCTGGTGTAACAGCTCTGTTTCCACTGTCAGCTACCATCAACTCCTATATCAGCAGCTCAGGTTACCTTTTTAGGTGTTGTCGTCTTTCATCTGATAGAAAAGGCAATGATATGCACACCCATGCAAAAGTGAATCAAAATGTCATCATACTTATTATTTTTCAAATGTTGGAAAGATTACTTTATGAGGATTACCTATCTCCATGTGTCAACACAGTTTCATAAAATGACTGACTCTGAAATGCGGTTTAAAAGCACAGAGTGGAATTTGTCAAGATTAAGCAGGAAAGAAGCCAATAACCAGGCAAAGTTATTTTAACCTGTTCATCACACTAAGATTTTATTTTTAAAAAAGGCAGAGAGTTGTATGGTGAATGTTTTTTCTTTACAACAAAGTCAAACAACTGACAGCTGGAAACATTAAAATCTTGACATCACGCTGTACAAATGACTTCATGTTAGTTGTTGTCTTTGAGAGGCAAACCAATTGTTAGAAGTGGTTGGTGCAAAAAAAGAAAAGAAAAAAGAAGTAATTATAGTGCATATTAGTGTTGCAAATGTCTTATCAGATCATCCACCCATTTTCCTCTGCTCATCTGCTTCAGGGTTATGGGGGTACTGGAGCATATCCCAGGTGTCCTGGGCAGAGAGGTGGAGGCACACCCTCTGAACAGGTCTGCAGTCTGTCACAGGGCTAACACAGAGACACAGACAATCACAGATGTTCACATCCACACCTATGGCCACTTTAACATTGCCAATTAACTGTAGGAAGAATAGAGTACACAGAGAAAATCAACACAACAGGCACAGGAAGAACATACAAACTTCACACAGCTGGCAGCAATGCTAAACACTGCACCACTGTGCTGCCCCTCATGCCATAAGGCCAATGAAATACTCCAATTAGGCAGCTCTTACCATTTGTGAACCTATACCATGAAAAGAAACTCACAGTATGAAGTGTTATAAGTCTGCCAGTCTCACCACATTTGCTTTAACCATACACAGGACCCAGACACCAATGCATGCTTGGCCTACGCGTGGCCCGCATCAGTAGATTTCTTTGGTCTTGAATGACAGCACTGAGTTAGGGTGAGCCTGGCTGCATCAACTCAGCTCCAGTGTCACGCCCCTTCCACTGTATCTATGGAAGACTCTTAGTGATAACTGGCTGAATTGGGAGGGATGTCAGGCTGTAAAAGTGGGCCCAAATGAAGGGCTAACTCTCTCTTCCACTCCACCTGGCATCAACCGTTGATGCCTTTGTGTTTTGTTTGGTTTACGTTTAATAAACTGTCTTTTATTTCAGTAAATCTCTTGTGTGGACCCACTCAGCCACAGCCTCTACATATATGGACCAGATATAAAGTGTGTTGTGATATTTGAGTAAGAGCTGGTCCACACATACCCTTGCTGTACCCCAAGGCAACCCCACCTCATGACTTTTGGGCCAAATCTGGCCAACACATGATGTCTGTGCTGTAAGCCATTATGATTAAGAAATGATAGTTGTATGGTTGGTATGAGATTGTGCTTACATCGCAATAAACAAAAATGGATAAAGAACAGATTCCTGGTAAACAGTAATTCAAAAATAAGAGATCTTTAGAAAAAGTTTAACATTATTTATTGATATAGAGAATTCAAATACCTAAAAAAAAGAAGGAATAACTCAAGGCAAAAATATAATAAGCCAAAAATGTAATAAAATTCATTCATCTCATTTTTTACAAATACAGACACTTCTTTCTGCCCACTTTTTTTCATTAATTTTACATATTGCTTTGCGTTCACCGTCTTGACACTCTGACATCTTCCGTCTACCTGTATGTTTTTCTTTTATAACCTTTCGATTATTTTTTTTTGTACTTGTTCCAAATTTTAGACACAGCTGACTGGGAACAGCCACCATCTTTTATCATTCTCTTTGTTGGAGTTCCTTCTCGATGAAGCTGCACAAAACCATCCATTGTTTCAACCGATAGCTCTGTCGTTGGGGGTCATGCTTCCTTTCAATCAGCCCGGTGAAACAGCTCATTGAGGTCTGCAAAGACTCTCTTTTAACTGAAGACCGTTTTGTACATTTTGATTTGTGGGGGTATTTATTTTAGAAATGCAGATTATAATAATTAGAACAATTAAATTTAATTTATTTGAGTTATGTTTAAAAAAACCAAGCATGTTCAGCTGTCTATGTTGTATCTGTGATTTTTAAAAAAAAATTTCTACAAAGTAAAAGAGCTGATTGAAAAGCCTCTAACTGTGGTGATTCCAGGGGTCGTATATGCAGGGCCTTTTGTATCGGTGTCTGCCTATCAGTGTGTTGAAAGCTGTGGTAGTAGTGGTTTGTGAATGAAAGAAGATCTTTCTCCCATCAAGTCAAGTTGTTGATAGGGGATAAATGCACTTTGGCTCACTTCTAGCCTTCATGCACTCTGAGGGCATCACTAAAGAATGAGTGCATGTGTTTCCCTCTTCAGGATGTTTTGAAAGTGAAAGTGGATCCCTTTCTATCTTCATTCTTGTGTGCATGCGGGTACGCTTTCACACTGACGCTCACAAACACACCAGCATCTTAACCTGCATCTGTTGCTGTTTAAAGTGGAAATTTGCAATTGGTGCAGGCACAGCTGCATGCTGAATGTAGGCAAAGACAAAACACAAAACACACATAAAAGTGACAGTGGAGTCTCTTTTCTTTGAACTGCAACTGACAATTTTAAAGAGCTTGTAGTGCTTTACACTTCTGAGATAAAGAGCAGAAAATGGACTGTTTCTTCTGGTTGTTTTTGGTTACAACCCCAGAGAAATAGCTGACTGTAATACGGACCGGTGTTAGTTGATTGGTACTGCAGAAGTCACTTTGGCTTTAAATTGTTGAGTATGCTTTCCATTCAGCTGCAGATTTTTGTTCATGTATATACACCATAACAAAAAAGACATATTTCCCATTTGCCTCTAGTCATATCTGCCTGTCTTTGGACTGATTTGTATAGAGATACCTATCACCAAGATTTCTGATGTCACAAAGGGGCTGTACAGTATTTCATTAAAAACCTTAGATCCAAATCCCAGAAACTGCTCATTTTGCTTAGTCCTAAAATTTACTGCTAGTGCCGGTTTTTATCAATAAACCCAGTGTAAAATATTTGAAACAACCAGACTGCAGTAGTAGCGTTTTGTACTGCTACAGCTCATCAAAATCCAAATAAAAGCAATTAATGAACAATGAAAAATACTATGAGGATAACTGTGCCTTTCTTTCATCAGTAATCCTCGCTGCAGCAACATGATCATAATGAAACAGGTCTCAGTCTAAACACAGCTATACAAACAGGGTATAGTTACACCATGAGCCGCTCAGGCAGCCTGACTCTGAGAAGACGACGGGTTTAAATTAAAGGTCAAGTAGACGCTCAGTAGAAGGGCAAAGTAAGGCTGTGGCTGCAGGAATTTACAGAATGAAATGTACTGCATGTGCTGAGGACTGGCAGCAGTACATTAACACCACAGCAGACAAAGTTGATCAAAAACATTTCATTTCTTTCAGATCAACAAGGACAAGCCTGTAAGATACTTTTTATTATTAACAGATACATGATTAATATGACATGGCGAGGGCAGTTTCTGTATTGTACTCTGTGAAGAGCACGCTTACTAATGAATATTTGTGTTTTAATTATTTGTTGGGTTTATCCCACTTAAGTTTCTATTTATTTTATTTAGCCCTCTGTACTCCAACAGAATTCTATTAGAATGTTCCAGATTCCTGAGAATTCTGAAAGAAAGAGGAAATCTGATGAACACTATAAGCTAAGTTTAAAAAAGAGAGAGAGAAAGAAAGAAAATTTTTTAAAAAAACGCCTGAAAAGTGTCAATTATAAGTTAGTTGTAATTCACATAGATTTTTTAAAAATATATATGACCATTTAAGATTTGCATATCAACTCCATCTCGTTATCGCTTTGTTTTTCCAGTCTTCATCTGCCTCCTCCACCACTGCTCTCTCCTCCCTCATCTCTGCCTCATCCTCTCCCTGCTCACCTGAAGACCTGAAGTCAGAGCTCTAAAAAAAAACCAAAAAACAAAAAAGAACATGCATAAACATGATTTATTAGTTGTTTATTCACATTATTGCCACAATTATTGATTTTAAGCAGATCAGACATGTGACCCTCCCGTCTCCAGTTGAAAAGAGTCAGCAACTGGTTATAAGCTAACGGTTTACCAGCTAATGTTAGGCTCAAGTGTCCTAAAAATCACACTTTTTTGTTTTTGACTATTTTGACAGAAGAGATGGAGGGGGTGGTTGGGGAGAAAGAGGTCTGGGCATCTCTGGTTAAACTACTGCCCCTGTAACCCAAACCAAGCTATGTGGCAGATGATGGATGGATGCATGGAAAATCACAATTTAATGTTCTAATTAGTGTTGACTAATCATTTCTACTTGGGCATTTTCATAAAATATGGAAACACAGCTTCTTGTACTGTACTTTATTTTCTGATGTTTAATAGTGATTCATTTGGCTGTCTTTTGTTTGACTTTTATTATCTGAAAATCTCTTGAAAAATACTAACATTATAACATAATTAGCATGATACACAGCAGTGTACACAGCAAAGAGCTCCATGGCGGCCTGATAAAAGAAGCTGAAGATTCAGCTGTGTCACAGTAAGGCAACCACAGAAACCAACTCAAAGAGACCTCGGTCAGGGGGCACAGATACACAGTCGCGCACAAACAACACCGAAGGTGTGAGTTTGTCAGTAGTATATCCCATCAAGGGCCGCAGCTCTTTGTATGGGTAAGCCCTAATTACAGTTTGGACCATCATGAAAAGGCTTCCGCTCTGACATCAAATACAAAGTCACTGAAGTACAAAGGCTTTCATTTTTCCCTTTGTTTCAGATGCCAGCACAGCAAGAGGAGTGTGAGGCTGAGGAGGAAACGGTGGAAAGATAACGGGATTTAGAAAGAGCTGGCAAAGAAAAAGAATTGGACCAAGACAATAGCGGAGACAAAAATGGCATAGCGAGACAAGGAGACAGACAAGAATGAACAAAAAATGGAAACTTGATAAGAATGATGGATGTAGGGTGGACGGGTGGGGGAGTGTGCATGCATGTGTGAAGAGTGTAGTCTAAATGCGAGTAGGTTTGGTGGACGAGATGAAAGAGGCCAACACAATGAAACGCACAAAGTTATTTCACAAAATTCATGAGTAAGTCGTACCACTTTCCACCGAATGTGACGTGTTAGAAAGTGTGTGTATGTGTGTGTGTCAGAGGGACTTTTCCTAATTATTTTCCTTTCTCTGTCACTTGAGGTTAACAATGGCCTATTCTGTATTGCAGTGGACAGGAGACCAGCTCACCCACACCCATGTCTGAACACTCTCCATGTGTGGGTGTGTGGGGGGATATTTTTAAGACGGTTATTTTGATGAGAGGGGATGGCATGTTATGATGATAACAGTTTATTCTTATACGTGTATGTGTGTGACAAAAGAAATCTGCCGTGTGTGTTCCTGTTTGTCAGTAGATTGGACAGACAGTTCCTGTGGAGGTGAGGATGCGTGTGTGTATTTCAGCGAGTACGTGTGAGTTTATTTAGAGAAATGTGTGTTTATTGGGCGTTTCCGCTTCTACCTTTGTACTTTGACTCCAAATTTGCCTTTGTTTTGTCTCTAGCAGTGAAGGATGAAGGATGAGAGAAAGATGACGGATGTCTGTCTCATTGTTGAGCTGTGCCTGACATTCTTCTTGTCCTTTTAAAGAAGATGTGAAAGCCAAATTATACAGTAAATTCCATCCACTTTCAAAGAATGCCCATCAGGATAAACATCTGGTGGTGCTAAGGCCAGAAAGTCCACAGATGAGTAGTTGTTGTACACTGCCATCATTCTCCATTCATCATTCTTCCTGTAGAAGAGGGTTCAACTGTGAAATGGGGGAAATGACAGAGGCGAGTCAAATCTTGAACAAAACCCCCACTTATGATGCATTAATTTCAGGCAGCAATTAAAACATACAAGGTGTGATTAAAGAAATCAAAAATCGTACCCTTTTCAAATTTGGCCACTCTCTCATTCCAGATCATCTTCTAGGGAGTATCTATTTTTAGATCGCTCTTTGGAAGTCCAGCTCTGACTACTTAAATTGTGCACTCTGCGATTTCACCGTGCAACTGAAATTTAAGCAGGCAGCAAAGATCAGCTTCGTGAACCATAGCTGGTAAGTACAGCAGGGTTTCCACTGAGCAATTTTCAAGATTCCAAGTCTGAAGGCAACACATCAGGTAAGGAGTGAGCCGGAATCACAGAGGCACAAGCACAAGGGGAAATGAACGGAATGATGTCGCCGTGTGGAAAAGAAAGATAATCCTGAGCAGGAGATCTGCCAAATTTAAATCAGGTAAGCTTTGTTTTTTTTTAAAATAAGGAATCATTTCCTGTGTTGAGGAGTGACACATCCAGGCCAATCTTTAAATGATTGCTCAAAAAGTTGCCCACTTGAATATTTTAATTTAAAAAACATTGCACAAATCTATTTTGCTAAAATGCGCCAGCCATTGCTTTGATTAGAAACAGATGTTTTTGGTAAAATGGGCTAATTTGTTAATTAATGAACCATAACTATTATTTCCAACTTACCTGGAAAGTTAATAAGCCAAACAGTACCGAACAGACCCCTGACATCCTGCAGATGATTGGTCACCCCCAAGGTTGATGGTTATGGCCTGAACATTTTCCTTCAGAATTTAGTTCCAGACATGTTTTTTGTTTCTTTTGGAAATGTGAATAAAAACAGGTGGGAGGAAACTTGTAATTAATAGTCATTATAGTAATGTCCCAATAATTGCCTTTTTGGCAGAAATTCATTTTTTTTCTTCTTTTGCAGCACAAAACAGAGACTGATTTCTAACATATAGAGAGAAACAGGGAGTTTCTTGCTGTGCTACATGTTGAATGGAGTGGAAAAGAAGCTTCTACCATGTTCAGAAGATTTTACAGTTCACCTAATATGATTTACTGTAATATCCCATGGGCACCCTTGGTATGCTTTTCTTCAGAAAAGCAAACAAATTTGTACAAAGTTATTAAGAAATATCAAAAAATAACAACAGTCTGAGACTGCTTATCTTTGATGGAGCTGAAAATCCCCTCCACACCCCAAATGAACTGAGTCATTGGATCAAGATTAGCTAGTGACATTTTCTTGAGGACATCAAAGAGCCATCCATCCATCCATCCATCTATCCATCCATGTTCTTCACTGCTTATTCAGTTCAGGGTCATGGTGGCCCTGGAGCCTATCCCAGCTGTCATAGGCCAAGAGGTTAGGTAAAGAGGTGCATTTGGTTGTTTTTTTTTGGTTTTTGGTTTTTGTTTTGCATTTGATTAATTTCCAACAGAAGTTGTTCTTTGATTACTCAAATCTTCACAATCTGGAGTCACATTTTCACAAGCCTGCACACACACATGCAGCAAATAAACAATTTGCCCAGCTTACCGTAATCCGCAAAAACAGATCTGTTAGTATAAATCTCTGGTACAGCCTCTTTTGTTGCTGTCGTGTGCATCATAAGTCTCTGTTGCCCCCTCAACCCCACCACCACCACCGCCGCCACCACCTGTCACCTGTCACTTTTTCCTTTCTTGTTTTATTTCTGACCTTCCACCAACCTGTCTCAACCTCATACTAAGTTTTCTTCGCCACCTTCATATCTCAAAGAGACGGCGATCTAAAGTTCATGCAGAAACAGAAACACTGACACAAACACACATACACATCAACCTCACACCAACATCTCAAGCCAAGTTCTTGACAACAGACTCCGAGCAGTCTCTGCCTCCGCCACAGCTTCATAATTGACCTTCTGTGTGTGTCTGGCCATCTGTGTGACTCCAGTCACCCTGTTTGAACATTTTCACTGTGAGTACTGCTCACTGGGCCATCTCTGCTTATTTTCTTTGCCCCCTCTTTCTCCTTCGCTGTCTGGCTATCCTCTCGAACTCTGCAGCTCTAAATGGAGATGGCAGTATTGATCAATTTCTCCATAAAAAACTCCCCTTCTCCTCCTCCTCCTCCCCTTCTCCTCCTCCTCCTCCTCCTCCTCTCTTGTCTGATGGAAAAATGTACTGCAGTATGGATCTATCCAGTCATGCCCCTGTTCTGCCTGCAATGTGGTAACCACGAGGCATATTTTTCACCTTGGCTTTGTGTCCACACCTCAGTAAGAAAGCACAAATATTAAATAGAGACGACAACTTTACAAGCAGTAATAAAGCATGCAGGAGTCAGTGCCATGCACTGTAATGCTCTGATGCATTACAGCTAGCAGAGAAACCAGTGCGGAGAGCGGTGAATGGTAATTGTGTTTTCTTTCCTTACAATCTAATCCGCAGGATGCTGCTAATGGTAATGATCAGGGTGCTCCTGATGCTGACCGCCCTGATGATGATGATTGCGTTGATGAAGAGGATAGTGGCTCTGCAGCACAGTCATCTGACCTCTGAAAGGAGCAGAATAAGAGCGCCTCTCTGTGGCAAAGATGGAAAATTGAAGCTGAGAAGAGGGAACTTACTGCAGGAGTCACATACAGGTGCCGTCGTGCTTTTCCTACTTTTTTCTTATCAGGAACAGTACTAATAAGCCACACGTACAGATGGTATGGGCTCTGCTTAGGTACATCTACATTTTCTTTCTTTTTTTCATTTAATCTTCAATGTATGTCTTTAAAGCCCACTTTAAAGATGAAACATATTTAAAATGGTTACAGCTTAAACACAGTCTGAGCGCATACAGCTGCGATGATTTCCCTTCAGTTCTGATCGGCTTGTGTGCCTCAAGCAAAAATCAGTTAAATCAGCTTCACAGTTTTTAGGCAGTTATACAGCGCCCCCTTGTGTCATACAAGGAAAACATGAAAACCTGCTCACAAAGTAAAACCATACTAATGATTTATGATCAAGGTTTTGATAATTATTTACCAAATAACGTATTAGTGGGACTGAATTGAAGAGTTACAGGCAAACTGTATTGACTGTACAGTGGTCTGTTGTGACCGGTGTGAGGAGTTGTGTCATAAAAGATGCACTGATGCTATATATTCCTGATTCCCTTTGCTGCAAATAAAATCATAAATGCAATCTGAAGCACATGGTTGCTCACAAACATAGCCATACATATATACCTGTGTGCTGTCCCCACATGATCATACATAAGGAGGAGGAGGCTGAACATATGCCGGCTGGAATTGAGATAAAGATGATTGAACCCATCACCAAAGCCAGGGAGCGATCTCACAGAGCCATCTCTCACTAAACTTAAACATGCATACATCTTCTTGTGTCTGTTTGACTCATTTTCAGTAACAATCATAGAGGCAGATGAACACAGCAGAAGACTGCAGTGCTCTTTTGCAATCTGTAAAGTCTCACCAACACACAATTCTGTGATGGAGCAATTAATAACATCAATTACATATAGTGGTGCCTGCTGACTGTGCAGTAACTTATGCAGGCCAAAGAGTGGCAGCCTTCAGCAAAAGACAGTTTCTAAGTTGGGTTCTCAGTATCAGGACTTGCTCACTGATCAAAGTCTACACAGAAATACACACGAGAATACACATCAGCTCATGATGTTGTGATCTATGTTGTGATCTCTGTTGAAGAGCTTGTTGAAGAGCTTTTACAACTCCCTCCAACCCTTTTTTCACCTATTTCTCAGATTCCCCAAAGGACTGCAGTTTCTGTAATAAACAAATGCAATGTCATGAATGGCTTTGGAGGATCATACTTATTTGCCCATGCCTTTTTTTTTTCTTTCAGAATAGATGCATGACCTGAGTGTACTGAGACTTATAAAGGTTTCTTCTAGTTATGTATGGCACTGATAAAGTTGAGCAGCTTGTGAAAGTCAGCTTAAAAGAATCAGATTGTCTGAGATATTATAGACCCACACTATGAGTAAATGCTGATGTCTAGTCCTGTTAAAAGCTACTACGGTGTGTAAGATGTACGCCAACAGACATTGCTATGCAACAATACACTGCAGTGTCCATGTAATCACTTTCTTCTAAAAAAAAAATCCAAGGCTCCCCATTTTGTAGACATGTAGAATTGTGACTATTCAAAATCATGTGCATGCTGAGAACAGCTGAATGTCTGGTAGGTAGGATTTGGATCGGATTCATTATCTTTTGAAATTTATTGCAAAACTATGCAGGAGTCATTACACACTCTCTTCAGTATAAATGCTGCTGTCATGGTCACTCATGCCTCAATTGCAGCCATGCCTTCTCCCCGTTTACCTCTGCTGTTCTCATTTCCCAGACCTCACATCCTCCATTCCTCTCCTCGCATTGTACTAGCACCCCCCCCCCCCACACACACACACACACACTCACACAAGCGAGCAGAGGAGATGATGAAGAGACACAAAGGGAGAGAGAAGTCGATGCAACGGGTAGTTAACAAAAGGAGACAACCTCGCCTCGGAGCATCATCTTAATGTGATGCTTGATGCAATTGCATAAACTGTTGTGCAACTACAGCTGTATTTGATCATCTCAGACGCTACGGTGCTTATGGCAGTTCTCTATATTTAGTGACACTTTTTAAAATTAAAATGACCATATTCCTTCTTTAGTCAAACACAGAAACAGCGAAGGGCAGAAAAGAAACAGCAAAAGCCACACGAATAGTCGTCCTCTTTGTATACTCCAGCTGTGTGCCGCACTACTTTCACGTGGTGAATGTAAAAACGCTTCTGCAGTCTCAATTACACCTCCTATTGAAAGCACCCTCACTGCTCTGTTTTAAAACCTAACAACTGTGGCTCAGTGCAATTTAATAAGACAAGGCTCAAAATATGGCTACTCTATACAACAGTCTATCAGGACACCGATCAATTAAGTCTTACGCTTGTTATAAAGTTACATGTCCAAAACGCAATTTTTAAAGCATCAAGCTAACATTAGGATTTACCTCGTGTGGAAAATTTAAACACATATCCTCCTCACTACAATGCTCTCCCAAAAGCAATTCAGCTGTTAGAATAATACAATTTTGGAAAAAGCAATCTCCAACAGAGCAGCCATAGGGAGGAGTACTAACTTATTAGGATTTGATTTAACTAACCCTTGTGCTGGGCACCTAGTGTAAATGGAAAACAGTTTTTTTCCACTAAGAGAAGATTATATTACTGGGAGTGCAAAATGAGAGAAATATCAGACAAGAGAGAAGGTGAAAGGAAGGTCAAAAAGGTAAAGAAGAAGAAGAATGAAATGGCGGTGTTGGAGCTCATGAGTCATTGTGGGAAAATGAACACCATCCTCCAACCACATGCTGTTAAATTTAGGCAGAGTCCCACATATATGCCTTATATGCTTTCTCCGGTCACTCACGGAGGTGAAGAGCCGCTTCCTCGAAATACCATTTTCATCTCTGACATTTGGCATCCTGATAGTTGCTTCATGTGGCTGTTTTCAAAGAGCCCACTCTCTTAGTTGCATGTTCATAATGAGGCTAATAGCCAAGAGGAGTGCCATTATATCTGGTATATACATGTATTCCAAACATGGGGAAAACATGCAAACTCCACACAGAAAGGGCTTGAGCAGAGCAGCAGGTGGATTTGAACAGAGAATCTCCTTGCTGTGAGGCAGCAGTGCTAACCACTGTTTCACCATGCTGCCCAAATAATAATAATTAAAAAAAAAAAAAGTAAGTCTTGCTTCAGAATGAGGTCTTTCAAAGGGATGTACCTCAAACTGAGATTAATAGTCAGGGAGGTATGGCGAACCTAAAGCCAGACTTTTCATTTTCAGTATTTCATGAAGGTGTTTCTCTTTTTTCCACAGCAATTTATGCTCAACATATAACCTGGTAGAGAACAGGTTTTGTTCAAAGTTTCAGTTAAAAATCTTCTGAAAGTGGCACGCCTGCTATTGCTTCTCTTCTTCTCAAAGTGCAACGCAGAAAGAATAGATTTTATACACAGCATGCAACGAGTTTAGCTGTATCTCATTACCTAGAAGGACACCTTATAGTAAAGTAAACAAAAAGCACCTACATGTAATAGTCACAGGACTTTAAATGCATTCAGTTGGTTTTGTAGATTTTAGATGATTTGTGCTTGGTCCTAATTTGCTGCCAAGTCTGATTTTTGCTGGGATTGTAGCTAAAAGATTAGAAGATTGATTAGTTAAATCAGTAAAGAATTGACTTTAATCTAATTAAAAGTGATTTACGTGAGTAAGTGATTTCTACATTATCATTAGGCTACGGGACGATGTCAGACCTGAACACTGTGCATAGCCTTCGATGTTTAAATAGATGAAGTTTAAAGTTTTTAAGCAGTGATTAATATAAGAGCTCGTGTATTCACAAGATTAACAGTTTTCTGCAGCATTGCTCCCTTACCTTATTTGCAACACCAGTGTTGGCTTTTCGCCGCTATTTTTTCAGCCTTTTCTTTATACTGTATATCTTTCTCATATGTTCCTCTGATAAAGTCTGACTGCAGCACACACTTGATCTATTTAGTGCGGATGATTCGGTTTTGTCAAGCCTCAGAGACAAGAAAGCCTGGCTATGCCAAACTGGCTTTGTAGCTTCTCCTCGTGTCTGATCTCCCCTCCTAAATTCATGTTTCTCTTTTAGATTACGGTTTGAACATATTCTTTATTGCTGTCTGTTATTTGGCTGGAATATTCTTCAAAATGTTATAAATGACATACTACAGAACATTCATTTAATTTGAAATTATGGCCTTTGGGAAAATTTTATAGGCAAAAGTTACATCCAGATCCCTTACCTTTCAGTGATGGTAGCTGCTCATTATAACATCTATGGCTTTTTTCAGCCTTTATGACCTGCTGCCTGTTATTTCCTGCCTTTCTGCCTTATCCCCCTTGGATTTGTTTGACTTCTGTCCCTGAACAGACTGTGACTGTACAGTACGACCAGCTGTGGATTCAGCAGACCCAGTACATCCATAGAAAATGTGACTCAATTAACCTACTACACTGAGTGATTCTATATTTAGTGGATGAGAGCATTCAGCAGCTTGAACAATGATAGTCACGGTGGCCGTCATCCAAACTCAGGTCTCAGGTTGTTCCACTAATCAGTAATTTTAGCCACTCCGCCTTGTCCTGTGGCCAGGCCACTGAATACACCAGGCCTTGTGTCTTCTAAGATAGCTGCTTTCTCCCCATTTTTCCTCTAGCTCTCTATTTGCCCATGGCTCACCGTCAAACCACGCTGTGTTAGATTGAAGAAATTTTTCCTATGTGCCTCATTGCTCACTCTCTTCTGTTCAACTTGAGAAATCTTTGATGAACCAATATTACACCTTGAGTACCACTGCAGCTCACTGTCTTTCAACTGATATCCAGATTTCTACCCTATCTGCTGAGAAACTAATTTCAAGCATTCCATTTTCTTCCACTTATCCTTTTCAGGGTTGCGGGGGTGCTGGAGCCTATCCCTGTTGTCACAAGGCAACAGGCAGGGTATACCCTGTACATGCTGCCAGCCTGTCACAGGGCTATTACAAAGAGACAGACAGCCATTCACACCTATGGGCAATTTAGAATCACCAATTAACCTAACCCCACTAAGTGCATGCCTTTGAACTGTGGGAGGAAACCAGAGTGCCCGGAGAAAACCCACACAAACACAGGAAGAACATGCAAACTCCACTCAGAAAGGCCCAGGCCACGGTGGATTCAAACCCAGGACCTTGTTGCTGTGAGGCAACAGAGCTAACCACTGTGCCATCACGCAGCCCTAGAAACTAACTTGAAATGCAAAAACTAAATGTCCTTGCCGTGTGTCTGTGTCTCTCACTACATGTACCCCACATTGCATTGACATTTTATGGCTAATTTGCAGGCTGACAGGTCCAAACGACATTCACTATGAGCTTAATTAGATGTACCACAGACTAGCACGGTATCATAAAAGAAAGCTGATAATTAAATTCTAGGCTAAGGTTGACTAGAGATCATACTTTTTAGGTAGTGCCATTTTCTGGCTAACTAGATTATAAAATGCTATGCTTTTCTTTTTAACACATAAAAAAACAAAGTGCTAACTGAAAGCAATCACGGAGCATCACAGGTTTGTGCTCATTAAGACATTGGTGGCTTTTGAATGGCATCACCAAGTAGCACCAAGTTTATTTCAGTCCAGCTCTGCCAAGGTCAAATTATGCTTCTCTGTCACTGGAAAGATGATAATCTTTCTCTCACTTTAGAAATGAAGAAGCAAATTTGAGTAATCGAATGCAAAAAGAGTCAGATGCATATGGTATAAAGCTAACATACAGATAAACTGCAGGACCTGTTCTGTACTTTTATTTAAACTAAAAAAAAATCAAGAGCGATTGTGTGGATATACTTGCATCTGCCTCAGTTTGTGTTGCTTCTTCAGTTTGGGATGCTTTCAGCACATAAACATTAGTACAAGTGCACACTTTTTTCTTTTTTCTTTTTCTTTTGCACACAACTCATCAGCACAAGAGAATGAATTAGCACCCTATGCATTTATGTCAGCACTTTGCAGGTCAGTGTGCTGTGCCTCAGTGGAGCATACCATCACAAAAACACCCATTAACACCTGAACAGTCACCATTTACACTTACATGTGCCCAGAGATCATGGATATATTTTTGGATAGAAAGTTAACAGGATTTCAGAGGTAAAAAAAATAACTATAATTTTATACAGTGGTATAAAAAACATTCATCCAACCATTTTTTAATACTTAACCTGATCCTGAGCATGGGAGCAGCAGTCCTAAGGATCTCTTCTTAGGAGAATCCATCCATTAGCCCAGCTTCGGACTCAGGAGGCACAATGAGATGAACACAAATTCAAGTTAATGTGCATAAGATCGTACATCAACAATGATCGTGAATATTGTATTTTCAAAAGACAGAGCTGAGGGTTAGCATGGGGGAAAGAGCACCAAAAACTTCCTTTATCTTCTCAAGAATATCCAAGGGTACTTGGGAATTTGCCCAAACATTAATATTTTTGTTGACTTGGAGAAGGCATTTGATCGCATCCATTTGGGATGTCCTGTGTGTGTGATGCACCAGATATTCCACTGTTGGTCATTCAGTCCCTCTAGAGCCAAAACAAAAACTTAGTTCACATTGCTGGCAATAGGTTCTAGCTTCCTGTGGGTGTTGGACTCCATCAGAGCTGCCCTTTCACAGATTCTACAGTATTCATAATTTTATTGACCAAATTTTTAGGATCAATTCAATTCAATTCAATTTTATTTATATAGCGCCAAATCACAACAAACAGTCACCTCAAGGCGCTTTGTATTGTGGGTAAAGACCCTACAATAACACAGAGAAAACCCAACAGTCAAAACGACCCCCTATGAGCAAGCACTTGGCGACGGTGGGAAGGAAAAACTCCCTTTTAACAGGAAGAAACCTCCAGCAGAACCAGACTCAGGGAGGGGCAGTCATCTGCTGCAACCGGTTGGGGCTGAGGGGAGAGAGAGCAGGACAAAAGACATGCTGTGGAAGAGAGGCAAAGATTAATAATAATGATTAAATACAGAGTGAAGTATAAACAAGTACATAAAGGTGAATGAGAAGAAACAGTGCATTATGGGACCCCCCTCAGCAGCCCAGGCCTATAGCAGCATAACTAAGGGGTGGTTCAGGTACATCTGATCCAGCCCTAACTATAAGCTTGATCAAAAAGGAAAGTTTTAAGCCTAATCTTGAAAATAGAGAGGGTGTCTGTCTCCCGAATCCAAGCTGGGAGCTGGTTCCACAGATGAAGGGCCTGAAAGCTGAAGGCTCTGCCACCCATTCTACTTTTAAGTATCCTAGGAACCACAAGTAAGCCAGCAGTCTGAGAACGAAGTGCTCTATTGGGGTGATACGGTACTATAAGGTCTTTGGGATAAGATGGGGCCTGATTATTCAAGACCTTGTATGTTAGGAGAAGGATTTAAAATTCTACTCTAGATTTAACAGGGAGCCAATCAAGAGAAGCCAATATGGGAGAAATATTCTCTCTCTTTCTAGTCCCTGTCAGAACTCTAGCTGCAGCATTTTGGATCAGCTGAAGGCTTATGAGGGAGCTTTTAGGACAGCCTGATAATAATGAATTACAGTAGTCCAGCCTAGAAGTAATGTATGGATTAGTTTTTCAGCATCAGTCTGAGAAAGGATGTTTCTAATTTTATAAATATTGCGCAAATGTAAAAAAGCCATCCTACATATTTGTTTAATATGTGTATTTAAATCAGCCAAAGGGGCTCTTAGAGGATCTCATTTCTGCTTTTTCCAGATGGCATGGCTCTTTGGGCCTCACTGAGCAGCAACCTAATATTAGAATTAGAACCTTCAAATCAAAATCCATGATTATCAGATGGAAAAGAGAGGGGTGCCCACTCTGGGTTGGATATGAATTGTCCCCCAAGTGGAGGAGTTTAAGTGTCTCGTGGTCTTGTTCATGAAGGAGTAAACTGGGAGATTGATAGACAGATCTGTACAACATTTGCAGCTAATTTATTAAATTAGCTATTTAATTCAATTAAATTTTTTTATATAGAACCAAATCACAACAACAATCAACTCAAGGTGCTTTATATTGTAAGGGTTAAGACGCTACAATAATAAGCACTTGGCAACAGTGGTAAGGAAAAACTCCCTTTTAACAGGAAGAAACCTCCGGCAGAAACAGGCTCAGGGAGGGGCAGTCATCTACCATGATCAGTTGGGGGTCAAGGGAGGGAGACAGGACAAAAGACACACTGTGGAAGAGAGCCAGAGATTAATAATAACTAGTGATTAAATGCAAAGTGGTGTGTAAACACATAGAGAATTAAAAGAGGTGAGTGAAGAAGAAACACTTGGTGCATCATGGGAAGCATCCAGGGCTAAGACCCCAGGGAGGGCTCAGGATCATTTGACCCAGCTTTATCAAAAAGGAAAGTTTTAAGCCTAATCTGAAAAGTAGAGAGGGTGTTTATCTCCCAATGAATGAAGAATGAAGTTCTTGTGAAAACAAACAAACAAACAAAAGCAATATACACTCCTGAATACTTAACAGGATGTTTACACTTAAATATGGGACAGTGTCAGTCGCCTCTGGTGCGATAAGCAACTTTAAAGATGAATAATTTTAATGGTGCCTGGAAGAGGTTGTTAAAAAAGAATATAATGGGAATAACTTTGCATTAAAGATGAGGTAAAAGTGCCTCCGCCAGCAAAGGCAATATCTGAATTTCCTGAGGCGAGTATGAATGAAATGCAGACACGTGAGCAAAATATGAATGCTGGGTGTGAATGAAATAAAGCCATGGAAGATACAGTTGTGGCTTTTGGAGCACACACAAACAAAAATGGCAAACCTAAAATCCTTCATTACCACATAAAGGTGCAGCTGAAATCTTCAAAATGAAGTGAGATTGGTCAAAGTTTTGGCAATTACGGTTTTCATCCAAGCCTTTTAAAAACAAAATAGGGTTTTAAATTCTGTCAAGATCCAAATATTTACAAAGATACAGAACATGTATATCAAGCTAAAAGTCAGTGAAATTTGTGTAATGTTATACAAAAAACATTGGAAAGACAACACTTCTTGCATCTGAATGCAGAAAGCCTGTACTCATATTCAATAAATACAGTTAAAAAAAAACCAATGAGGAACATGATTTTTTAACAGAAACTAAAGGGCATCTTCAGTGGTTAAATAAATATTTTCTGTAGCGCACCACATTACCATTAAATATCTGTAAGAACTTGCAGGCTTGATTAATGTTTGATCACATTATTTTTGGAAAATATGAGTTATCATCCACATTAAAAAGTACAATGGAAAAAGCAGGCATACAGATTAAACATGTCACTTAATCTCTATGCAAAGAGGAGAAGCTTATGGGTTTCACAAGATTAAAAGTTTGAGTAACAGTGTCTTAACCTTGGGGACAGATATCTATGGGATTTATACAAATCTCAATATAAATGAAAAGTTATTCCATCAGCTTTCAAACTTTTCCCACAGCTTCCTCCTACAACAGGGGTGTCATGTAATGCTGTGGCAGGCAGGTTTCAGGACCCCAGTGCAGGACTCGAGAGTCTTTATTGAGCTTTATTGCTGGAAGCACGGCGCTAAACAGAGATGGACAGGAGCCAGCAGAACATGTTACAAAACTCACTAGATCTGAACATAGACAGGGAAGCAGGGGGGGATAACCAATATTGAAGACGTGACATGGAGCAGAGAGAACAGGAACAATATATACACAAGGAAATTAGGAACAAGTGGAAACAGCTGGGCAGGAAACAAAACAGGAAGCAAAATTAAATACGAACAGACAAGACTAAAGCTAACAAAGTAAAACAGGAAGTGGAAAACCGAGATGCAGGTAAGACACAAGAGCTTGATACAAGGACAGGAGATACACAAAGATGTATTAGGGCCAAACATGGGAAACATAGGAAAACAGGAACGAAATGCAAAACCAAATCAGAAAATCCAAAAACCAGAAAACACTGGATCCTAGACCCAGGACCATGACAAGGGGTTGATAACCTTTACTACTGAGGAAAAAAACCACTTGGATTTTTATAATATTTCTGTAGAAAATTCTCCCTGGTATGTGTGTGTGACCTTTGATGTTGTGCCTGGAATCTGCTGGAACCACTCTTCCATTTTCAGGGTTATAACTCCTAACACTCCTGTTACCACTGGGAGCACTTTGGACTTTACCTTCCAAATTGACTTCAGTTGTTCCTTCAGCCCCTGATACTTCTCTGTTATCTCATGCTCCTCCTGATATTGCTGTCCACCGGGATTGCCAAATCTATGTCAACTGTGATCTTCTGCTCCTTGTCAACCACCACTACACCTGGTTGGTTGGCCAGCAGCTGCTTGTCTGTCTGGAATTCGAAGTCCCTTAAGACCTTAGCCCTGTTGCTCTCAGTCTCCCATCAGGAATTGGGGACTTCTAGTCCATATTCGGCACAGATGTTTTTTCTAGCCACTGGTAGGATTTCTTGATGTCAGCCACTTTCTCTGTCTGTTGATTGTGCATCCCGTGCAGGGGCTTGGTCATCCATGATATTGCCTCTTCCTGATCCTTACGAATGTCTTCAGCTGCCTGAGGCATTCTTAGAGCAGTTCACCTCGGGGGGCCATCTACCTAATGTATTTGCAGGTGCTCTGTGTTTCATCCAAGATCGTGGCAGACACTCACTAATACACTCTATGAGCTATTTCCATTGCTCACAGAGTGCTGGATTTCAGATGGAGACCTTCATGCATTTTGAGGAGTTTTCTTATCTTGACATCAGTGGCATCTATCCCCTCCTGCTATGAGATTATTATTCCAGCTCAGTATCTGATGACGGGTAGGGTGCATGTATTGATGGCTTGGATCTTATTCCTACTGTTCAGCTACCTACCTTTGTGGGGATCATTCATAATCAGCATTGTTCTTCCTTGTGTTAGCCAGTCTGGAAGAAAACCTGCTTTTAGCAATCCCCTTATTTGTGCTGCCAGGTGATCATGGTGTGCCATTAGATTCTTCAGCCAGTAGTCAATCCAGGTGTTGCTCAGTTTGGTCTGCCTGATCTTAGAGTCCTGGTGTACTGCTCTATCAACCAGGAGCTGGTACTTTGCCCTTCTGATGTTATTTCCAATGCCCTTCTAAGCTTTGCTCATGTATTGACTCATGTGCTTACTCAGCTTGGTTGACAGTGCTGAAGAGGAGCTTCCATGTTGTGGGGAGGCAGGTAAACAGACAGTAGTTTGATGGTTTTGTACCCTTTTGGGAATCATTCATGATCAGGATTGTCAGTAGGCATGAATCATGTCAGGTCTTTATTCCGGAGACTCATTGATGGATGTCTGCTTTTGTGATGTTGACAGGTTCTTGTTCTGGGAGGTTGCTGTGGTCTGCTCTTAAGTCCACCAGCCACTTGGTATTGGTGTTGTGTGATGCCTTTTTCTCCTAGTTGTTCTTCCAGTATTGCTCACTTTCAGCTCTTCGTGGGCCTGCACCTGTGCTATTATTCCACAGCCCCCTGGTTGGCCACAGCCCAAACTGCAGGGGGGGCAGCAGTAATAACAGAAATTCAGTTTGAAATTACTCACAAGTATGCATGGTTACATAGTGGTTACATATTTATATAAGTTTTTTAGTTTGTGATATTACTCTTTACTCATTTACTGCTCTTGTATGGAACTTTCTGTCCCAGTGTCAAGTGGGTGACATGTTGACATTAGTACTTTACACATGACTGGATAGTATTAGCAATTTATAACCAACAGCCTGTGTTGTTTATGCTTTTGAAGAAAATTTTCAAGGAAATACATTATTTTGTCTTGTATTTTGATGAGTGAAGAAAGGCTTCTAGCCAGGAAAGTTTCCACAGGCCAGTGCTATTGGACGACCGGAGGGAATATCTTGTCAGCCTAATGGCCAGAGCCATGAGCCTTTGTTTGGCAGTTTCTAGAGCGTCAGTTATGGAAATCTTGTTGGACACCTGTTTTTCATCAAGGACCTGTTTCTTATGATGCCTTTCTGCACCCCAGTTAACCAACTAACATCCTTCTGGTTTCCCTGATTTTCCCAGCTTTCTTCTCCATGGGGGGGCTTTCTCTGTATCCATCCTTGATCTTATACCCAGGTGCTTTAACATTACTGAGCGCAGTGGTTTCAGTGATACTGATTGTGGGGATGATGTGTAGAGCAGTGTACCCATTTGCAATCATATTCTCTCATGGGACTCTGTCAGTGAACCAGGGGAGTCATGTCCTTGGTTGGGTGGCTAGCTTGAGTTGTTTGAGCCACGATCCTTATCTTCAGCTCAGTAGATGCCTGTCATTGCAGGTGGCTGGGCATCATCTACTGTTGTTAAGTTACGCTACCAACCAGGGTTGGCTTATTTTGTCCATACTGCTCATTATTGTTCCCACTGTGCTGAAGCCTCTCAATCTTGAGCCCTGATCTTGGAGTTTGATTCCAGTAAGGGTCCCCACCCACATGCAACCTAAGCCTACCTTGGAACCTGAGCAAGGGTTACATAACTACATTTAGAGTCCCTACTCTCACTTCCACACTCCTGCCTTTCCTTCTGTCTAGCTGCCTCCAAACACGCCTTCCCCCTGTCCTCTTCCTTTCTAGTATAAACAAAAAAGCATCAGCTTGAGGAAATAAGGTTTGTAGAAACAGTTATTTCCTTAACACATAAAAAAAAACTTACTTTTATAACATGGTGTCTTTTGTGCCTTTGTTTCCTTGTTATAATTCTATGTTAACTTCAGCATATTTTCTGCAACACTCCATCAAAATGTGTCAGGTACACTGAATCTATTCTTTGCCCTGACACTAGGTTAACACTCTACATACTAAGTTAGCTGTAAAAAGCTGTCAGAGTGCACATCTACTGCTAGAAACCCCTTCAAACATAAAGAAAAATTGAGCAAGCAAAATGCTAATATGATATTCAATCACTTTATTGTTAAGTGAAATGACTGGGCCTTTTAATGAAATAGGCTGGGAAGGAATGTAAAAGACAAACTACACAGAGGTAACATCAGCAACTATATACTTGATAACATTCATTTTTCTGATATAACAGCTAAATGTTTTAAAAAATCTCTCCCAAGTCTCTCTTCTTCTCTTCAACTTCTCTCAGGCCTCGACATTATAAACAGAGAGATCAGAGGACATGGTCACTGTGCAGTTCCCATGGAAACTGATTAATAGGTCTCTTGACTTTATCCTGCTGACGTCTGCCCTCCCTGATCATCAGCTGGACATCCTCATCATCCAGGATACGGATAAGATCACCTTCAGGGTCGCGGTAGTTCAGGGCAATGTCATCCAACCTGAAGACATTCCTGGAAGAAATAAGTGAAGAGTGACTTCAAAACTGATGCATTTTCAAATCTTTTAAACACCAGTGATTTTTTTTATACTTATTTTTTAAAAGGGTATGAAAAATGTTAAGCATATTGTAAAGAAAAAGAAAAACTAATTGTGAACATCATGAGTTCTAGTAGGCGAAAGTTTGAAAGATCAGCTTATCTGGATGCCAGCTGATGGCTTAGCTGATACCCCGTTGCTCATTCAACTGGCAAATCTCATATAGGCCATGCTATTTAAGCTGATACAGCCTGTATACCTTTACCACTCATCTGCAAGCCCCTTTGCAATCTACTTCCACCTTAGCTCCTCCCTTTTAAGGCTATTACTTACTTAATTGTCAGAATCCATAAATCAGTGTTAATCGCTATCATGTCCACTGTCACTGATGCACACTCTGTTCTGTAAAGGGGTTCTTGCTTCTGTGCAACCTCCATTTAGGCTTTGTATGTATGCGCATGGATGAGTGGGGTAATCCCAGAAGAAAGCCATATCACCAAATATAAATAGCTAAAGTTGGAATAATAATCACATTTTGAGTAAAGCAGTCCTGAGATAAAATTGTTGTTGATACAACAGAAGACACATTTTTCTGTGCTTCCTTGTTATACAATGCTGGCATCTCCCTTTTCTTTTCCTACTTCCTGTCTTCTCATATGTACACCAGCACCCTCTCCTCCTCCTCCTTATTCTCCCCCTCCCTTCATCAGTGCTAAGCAATATTAAAACTCAAGACCAGTGTCTCATCCATCCTACTCCAGGGCACAATAGGCCCGAACACAGAAAAACAATAATGAGCAGATAAGCGGCGGAAATGAACTGATTATGAATGGGGAGGGCTAATAATCATAGCGTTCACCTATCTAAATTACCAGATAATGAGAAATAGAGGGAGAGGGAGAATGAAAGAGAAAAAGGCAGAGGAACAGATAGTGTAATGAGCACGTGCATCCGGTGATGGTGCTATGGGAGAGATGGGGGGGGGGGGCTTGGAGGTCCCACAGGACCTAATTTGATAAGTGGTGAGGATTGGCAGCTGGCCATTTGCAGGTTTGCAGTGCACAGTGACTAAATACGCTGCCCCTCAGGGCAGACCGCCGAATTAATGGATCCATACCCATCGTTGTTGTGGAATTTCATTTCAACAGCAGATATAAAAAAATGAAATGCTGAGAGCATGCTCACAAAGGTCAGTAATCAGCATAGCTCATCAGTACATCTCTGGAAGAAATATTAGATATGGAAATCTGCTCCGTTTTGAATGGACAAAAGCTTAGATTTGTAATGTAAATGACCATCTTTTAACATTTAAATTATTGAAATTGAGTCAGCAACACACAGTTAGACAAAAATAACCAGCACAAGTGGTGCTTTTTATTTAGAAGAGAATTTGGGGGAAAAACAACTTGATATAAGAATATTAATGTGAATGCATGTGCAGTGTGGTGTAGGTTTACTTGCAATAATAGTTTACTGAAAGTGTTTATGAATTACAGCCATTTTTATAACACGGTCCAGAATTTTCAATGAATCAAAAGCAACTGGATTTTGTAAAGTGTTAATACAACCTTTAGTAAACATTTACTAAACTGTAACATAAACTATGACTATGTGACAGAACACCAAAAATAATTTGTTGTCAGAGCATAATGAATCATTTTGTATGTCTGGAATAATTAAGTTAGAGGTGTTGTGCCATGTCTGTAAATGAGCACAATTCTCTGGCTTTGGATAGTTTCTGTTGCAATTTGATGCCGCGGGTATGCAATAAACTCAGATGAAAAAAAAATTGATTGCACTCATTACTACTGAATCCCTTTAATTTCACTATCTCCACTGCAGTAATTGTAAAGTTCAGTTCAATCTTTCAATTTGATTCAGTTTTATTTATATAACACCAGTTCACCAGTTTTTACATTGTAAAAAACCCTAACAAGCAGCCCTTGGCAATGATGGGGAGGAAGAACTCCCTCTCAATAGGAAGAGACCTCCAGCTGAACCAGGCTCAGAGAGGGGCACCCTGACCAGCTGGGTGGTGAGGGGAAAGAGAAGATAATCAAGAAGAGCACAGAGATAGAGACATAAGACACACTATGGGAGAAGAAGGGAAACATTTAATAACATCAAGTACTGGCATATAAACACACAGGAATGAAAAGAGAGCCATGATGAAAAAAATTGCATCATGGGAAGTGCCCCACCACCCTGAGTCTAAAGCAGCATAACTAAAGTTGCTTCTGTAACCTGATCCAGCCCAAACTATAACCTTTATAAACAACAAACATTTTAATCTAACCTTAAAAGTAGAGAGGCTGTCTGTCTTCTGAACCCAAAATTGGGAACTAGATAGCTGAAGGCTCTGCCTCCCACTCTATTTTTAGAAACTCGAGGCACCACAAGCAAGCTTGAAGTCTGAGAGCGAAGCACTTTATTGGGATAACATGGTACTATGAGGTTGTGAAGATATGATCTGCCAACTCATGCACCTACCAAGTTGGTGCAGAAATCTAGAAAAAGTCTCATGTTCAGATTTCGTTCTGTGCTTTTACTAAAGCATAGGCATTAAGTCGTCTGTGAGTTTTGTATGGCTAGAGTGAAAGTTGTTTATTTTCATGGCCTCTGGAGCCAAAGGTAGACTTTCTAGAGGTGGACCAATCAGAAACAATAGATAAAACAGCCTCTTTAACATAACAGACCAAGACTCGATATAAATATATAAATATAATTAGCAACTACAAGATGTGTACATGCTGCACCAATATACCAGTAGTAGAGCAAACATAAACACCTGGAAATAGCATGAAAATCCCCTTTAAGTGTTCGCTGCAAGCTTTCACCACTTAAATTATCCCATTTTAGAAGGCACTGTAATTTGCTCACAGGTGTGAGGTTGCTCAGCACCTCTGCTAATGTTCCCCATACAGGTGTAAATGCAATAAAAGCACGGCATTAATCACAAAGTTCAAAGTGTCAAAGCTTTTTCAACCTCAAATGCAGCTCTACTAGAACACTGACAGCAGATTGCTAAGGAATTGAGATTTTTTATTTTTTTTACCTCATGCGAGACAGTAGGTCCTTGTATGTTGGCTGGATGCTGAGGTCCTCTTGTACACACACATCCCTGTTTAAGAAGGAGCATATTTTCAAAAGACAGCAATTTTTGAAGACAGTAAATCATAGTACTATTACAAACAGATTGCATGTATTTGTGTGCCCTCATTCAATCATATGACAGCAGACTGATAGCAGAGTGACTCCATCTTATTGTCGTTTTTTTACTGTCTTGACACAAGAAAGTTGCTTTGAAGATGGCGACTGACTCCAGCTGTGAGTGGTTGGAGACCTGGTTCCTGTCTTTGAAGCAATGATTTCAATGGAAACCGGACTGCAAGTTCATTGCACACGGTTGCAATAATTTTGGTGGTGCTGCAATCTCCAACTGCTTTCCCTAGTGTGACTGCAGCATTAGAAGGAGCCCTGCACATCTACACAGTACAAGAGTCCATCAGTGCTGCAAAGTCATATTTCAGAAGAAGAGCAGAACAGACAAACCAAACACTGGCTCCAGAGAAGGCCATTCAAAATTTTTACATTGAAAGGATGACCACTGTAGGTTCTCCTTGAGCCCTTGGAAAGGGAGGATTAAGGGTGTTGTATTCATTTAGCTGTAATCCACAGCTTTACTGCTAGATGCCAGTAATTCCTACACACTGGTGATTTAAGAAAAAATCACCAGTGTGTAGGACATGAAAATGAGCATATGAAAATGATTGTTTTTGACCCTAACCCTAACACGAAAATGAGGTTTTGAATAAAGCACAACCAATATAGGATTTTTAAGACCAATATCAGTCCTTGGTGATTTAAAAATCTCATTTATCTGCCAAATTATTTTTTGTCTCTAAGACACATGAAACCTAAACAGGTTTCCCAACATTTACTATGTGTAGTTATTTTAAGTCCTTCCTAAGATAATATGACAAATCAGTTTAAAGAACAAGTCAAAGATTGCTCATTTACACTCTGCCTGAGTCTGTTTTGGATCAGTTGGTTGTTTGTGGCGTTCCAAACGTGTTGCGGGGCCCATTTATATCTGTCAGGTCTAGTTTTTAGTACCTTTGAATGAGCCCTTTACATTACAATCGAAACTTTTAAATATCAATCTGTTTGTCACGTTATCTACAACATCTACACATTATTAAGCTAAAGTCAACCCAAAACCTAAGCATGGTCAACATCTAATGTTAGACATGAATCTGAAGCCATTAAAGCCTTAAATTATAAAATTAAAAGCATCCTATTATATTTGTATTTGTGAATCCTCTAGACTAGATTTGCATGAATCACGGTTCAAAATAATCCATATTCATCTTATCTTGGGCCTTGGTGCATTCCTCAGTTCATTCACTGTCTGAAACGAGCTGTTTATCCACCTTTAAGCCAATTTTCTTCTGCTTAACTGCCTTTCACACAGAAAAGATCTGAACAGCAAGTGGGTGCAACTGAAAGGATCATTTTAAGGATCATCTCTTCTGACTGGCATGATACTGTTTTAAGAGTTAAAAAAAAATGTTTGAACTGAAGCATTTATAACAGTCTGAAGCCTGAACTCTGATCTCACAGGGATTAACTGCATGTTTGCTGAGCTCAATATTCAAAACTTGGCCATGTTTAGTAAGAGGATCCTCCATAAATAATTTTAATTTTAAGTTAGATAAAATGTTACATTAAATTACATCATGTTATGTTACATGCATCGAGAGCCTGCAGAGAAGATCCTGTTAGCTCACTAATGTCAGACAGACCTGGTGTCGACTCCAGAAGGATTGAGCAAGAAGCAGCGGAGACAGCTGTATGTGTGGCCTCCACCTTCACCTTCAGAGTCACTCTCAGGGAGGGGTTTAATAATCTTCACAAAGGTTTCTGGGAAAATACCCGTCTGATTGTTTACTGTACCCTGAAGAAGAAAAAAAGAACAAACGGAAGAAGGCTATAAAGAAGAGGAAGCAAATGATCAAAAGATGAGCGAACAAATGAATTATGTCTCAGAGGATGGAATGACAGGGGACTGATGATGAGAAGAGTTGATGATTTAAAGGAGAGAAACAGAAGAAATCAGCATGGAGTTTCATCTAGAGAGACGTTTTCCCGACTAATTAGCCTGTTTATAATTTGCTGCTGATGTTGGAAGCACTCAACACAATCATACAGCCTTTTTACTACACCCCTGGTGTCTCGCTGTGTTACTCTGCAGAAACACATACAGAGGCTGCTTTATGAAGCATCCAGCTCTTTCACACATTTGCAGCAGAACAAGGAAGCAGTTTTATGTAAAAAAGCCTTTCATTGTAACACATTGAAATCACAACTTTGGATCGAGTACAATGATGATAACACGCAGTCTGTCCTGAGAAGTTATATAGTCAAACCTCTTTAATCAGCTGAGCTGTATGTTATCTAATGGGTGTGAATATGATACAAATGGAGCATTTGTAGTATCTCGTGCTGCAACTTTGAGGCAATTGTAAAAATTACTTTCAAAAATTGAAGATCTGAAGAAAGTACATCCCAGATAACATTTTTGTAACTGAGAGCAAGGCAGTAGAAACAGACTAGAGGTTTCAACTTCACCTATTTCCAAAGTGCACAGAGAAGAGCAAAACTCTAAAGAGGTTGAAGCTACAGCAATACTTGTAGCAGGTACCAGCAGCCAAAATTTCAAAATCATTGTAAAGTCAAGGTTACTGCAGGGGTTACAAAATTTCAGGTCAATATTTCTAACAGTTTTTGAGACATGGCACCTGGGGTACCCCCCTGCTTTCACTCTATGCAAAATTGCAATTATTAGCATTTTTGAAGTCATAGAAAATAAAGGTTAAGTATATTTAAACAGATTTATTGCAATTTTATCATCATTTTTATCCAACAGATCAGATATTTACAAGCTCAGGTTCATACATACTTAATATATAAGTACTTAAAAGGGGCTAACGGTACTCTAGGGAACATTTTACAGTACTGCAGAAGGTACTTTCTTATTTACTGTGACCTTTCATCCAGATTGAGGTCTTCAATAAGACAAATGAAGAAAACTGGCTGGTGGTTGAAACACAGCTGGAATACGGCTAAAAACATGAAGAAAGAAGTCATCCACATACAGTTGTGATAAAGAAAGCTTCCACGGGACTCCTGTGAAAAACTAAATACACCCTTACTGCTTCCACAGGAATTAAGAGGGTAATTGGCAGCCAGGTGCCACTAATCAGATGCACTTGCTTAATTGACCATCAGAAAGTGTGAGCACTTTTATAAATGCAGAAGTTTTGCCACTTTGCTGGTCTGGATCATTCAGGTCTGTGTTTATACAATGCCAAGGAAGAGAGAAATTATGAAGAAGCATCTGATGGCACCCATCAATCTGGCTTATAAGGCCATCTCCAAACAATTCGAAATCCATCATTCTACACTAAGAAATATTATTCACAAGTGGAAAACATGCAAGACAGCTGGCAATCTTTCCAGGAGTGGACACCCCAGCAAATTCACCCCAAGGTCAGACTGTGCAACATTCAGAGAAATTTCAAAAAACCCCAAGAGCTACATCTCAGACTCTACAGACCTAAGTTATCAAGTTAAATGGTTAAGTTCATGACAGGACAATTAGTAAAAGATTGAACAAGGATGGTGTGTTTGGAATCCCGTTCTCTTTAAAAAGAACAGCACAGCTTAGGTCTGCAAAGTTGCATCAACCCACAAGACTTCTGGAACAATGTTCTTTGGACAGACAAGTGGAGATGTTTGGCCATAATGCATAGCGCCACATTTTGTGAAAACCAGTATAGTACAGTATGTCATGCCATACTCGTCAAGCATGGCGGTGGACATGTGATGATTTGGGCTTGTTTTGCAGCCACAGGACCTGGGCACCTTGCAGTCCTTGAGTCGACCATGAACTTCTCTGTATACCGAAGTATTCCAGAGTCAAATGTGAGATCATCTGTCTGACAGCTAAAGCTAAGCACAAACTGGGTCATGATCAGGAAGGTGATCCCAATCACAGCAGCATTACTGATAAAGAAACGGTGTTGCAAGTGCCCTGTCAAAGTCCAGACCTCATTTCGACTGAAAAGCTGTGGCGGTCCCTTAAGAGAGCTGTGTGTAACTAATGCCAGCAAATCTCAATGAACTGAAAACAACGTGGTAAAAAAAAGAGTGGAGCCTCATAGAGTAAATGAATACTTGCTAATGATGGATCTACAGGTTCTACAAGCTACTGACTCATAGGGTTTACTTACTTTTTCACAAGGCTGCATAGAGTCCTGTGAAACTTTTTTTTTCACAACTGTATTCGTAGGAGGCCAGCTTTTTAAATTATGACTGATTAAAACACAGAAGCAAAAAACAAAAGAGTGACCAGTAAGCAGATGGACTGCAGATGCCTGCCTTAGTGAAGTGTTTTCTGGTTACATGGCACCTGATGACACTGTGTTGTATTGTACCACTTTATATTTTTTTACCATTAAAAATATTTTGCCATGTTGAAGGGGTACTTGGCTGAAAACAGATTTAAAGGGGTTACATTACGTAAAAAAAAAATTAAAATCTGAGGACCACTAATTGTACAAAGCCCATCATTCTGATATAGTCCGTAGAATGGATCATTTCCAAACAAAACTGGATCCTGCTGATTCTCATTTTGTACATACTCTCCATGTATAGAAAATGCCCACCAGTTGCATGCTCCCCATTTTTAAGATGTGCTCTCTGTTGCAAGTCATTCTGGTGACGTCAACTGAAAAGCAATAGAAGTCATTACTTACTGCATTCAAGGGCTTAGTATGCTCTACTACCACCATACTATAAGTTCCTCCTAAAGGCAAAGCTGAAGACCAGTCCAAGCCTACAGGTTTCTTCCTCTGCATCAACACTTCACAGCTGCTCACTTCAGTCACTCTCCTTTCTGCTGGCCACTGGGCAGCACCGTCACAGCAGCTAGTGATGAAGTCTGTTTCTCACTGGCAGCTTTGCATCCGCTGGAATTCTCAGTTTCCAGAACTGTTACTTTGTTGCTTCACTCTGGTGTGTTTGAAATGTTCATCTTGATGCACCAATATGCCAGTTGGAATTGTCACGTTTTCCACCCACAACCACTCTGTCCACTGACTAACTCAACACGCTCAGTCAACTTTTCACAAGTTGTAAGTGTTGCATTAACCTCACCCACCCCTAAAAAACAAAAGGCATACTACTAGTGTGGATAACAGCGTTGCCAAAAAAAAAAAAAAGAACAAAACCTCAGCATTTTGCAGTGTTGCATAAGGACAAATAGATGATGTTTTCTGTTACTATTTTATTTATATATTTATTTATTTTTTGATCTCTCTCGAAAGCCGGGAGCAGGTTAAGTTCATCCTCCTCCTCCTCTGTGGTGATTCTCACTCTCTCCCTCTCCCATCACGGCAGCTTCCACCTCCTTTCTCTCTCCCACTCACCAAGGATCTTTCTCTCATCTCAACACAATGTTATCAAGCATGTTTCTTTACCTTTTATTTTCTTGACCTCTCTTTAAGTACTCTGTGACAAAGCTAAATTATTATGGCATCTGTTTGCCAGCAGCCATATTCCAGCATTTCATTTTTTTAAAATGCAGAGCAGCAAATAAAAATATCCACCTGTGGATGGCTTACTCGTACACACAGTGGAAATTAGAGCAGGGCTCCTCGAGTCACACCAGTGAATGTACTCTCTGGTCACCGTAGTAGGCTGCTGCCAAGTGGGGATGTTTTTGCTAATTTAAAAAAAATCTTTGCAATTCTTTGCCCATAGTTGTTATTCTAGTTCTTCCTACAAATGTTGAATTGGGTTGAATTCTTTGTGGATATCAGCCAGCTAACAAATTGGTACATGTGTTCTTTATGACTCAAGATTTAACATAAACATCCACACACACAGACCAAAAAAATCTACAAATGTGCATGTGGTTCAAACCTGACAGCCTGCAAATATGAACACTGTATTGGTCTGCCATGTTCATTATATTTCTTTGGTTTATTTCTTTGTCTTTTCCTCTGTCTTCCATGACTTTATACATTTATGATCACACATGTTTAGAGACTGGTTGGTGATCATCTGACAATCTCTGGTTGCTAGAGAAAAATAAATATTCCCCGAATGGTTGGCAATTTCTTCCTGGAAGTTACAGGCTGTCGTTAAGTTAAATCAGTTGCAAAGAGTGTTCTGCACCTAAAACCTCCTTGTGATTGCTTTGGTCGCTAGTAGATGTTTGCAGTTCTGCATAGTTTGCATGGACAACACTGACTTGTCTGTAACTAAACGCCAAGTGGCAGTGCAACTTGAAAAAGTGCAATGCAAACTGGAAACGGAGAATGTTCACATTTGTCATGGCCCTCAATTTTGGGACTCTGAGTTTAGAGTTTATGGACTTTGTATTCTGTTATCAAATATTCTCAATTTGGCTTTAAGTTTGTTTATTGTCGACATTTTCACCTTCTTGTATTTCCTCAGTATTTTGAATCTTTAGTCCGTTGCATATGAATTTATCACTTCTCTAGTATTTCCCTCTGTTTTCCTTTTGTATCATGTTTAGTTTTGTGTCTGTTTCACAGTTTATTGTTTCTTACTTCCTGTTTTACTTTGGTAGTTACTTGTCCTCTGTGTTTTGTATTCAGTTTCACTTCCTCCCCTGTGATTGTGTGAACCTGTGTCTCATTTCCTCTCATCTGTGTCTCATTTCCTCCTTCCGCTCCTAGTGTGTTTTCTTGAGTCACTCCTGTACACCGTGTTCACGGACTACCTCATTTGACTCCTGAGTCTGCAGTTGGGTCCTTAACCTGCAAACAATAACAACCTTCGAAGTAACCGCAACAGGTTATAGAAGGTGCAACTTTTACTTTGAAAAATTTTTGGTTTCCGCTGCACTCGTCACAGTTTCACTACCTATTAATGAGTAGTTGTTGAGTGTCTCCAGACAAGTTTGCATCTTCCATGCAAACTACAGGTGACCTCAGCAATCTGTTAGCAACCAAAGCAATCACGAGGAGGTTTTCTCTGCAGCACTGTATATCTCTTTGCAACCAATTTCACCTAGCAACAGCAAGAAACCTCCAACAACTACTTGCAACCGAGGTTACCAGGCGGTCTTCAGTTGATTTTACCTATTTTCAGTTAGTGTGAATGTGTCTGTGAATGTTTGATAGAAACCCTTTAGATGTAGAAAAAAAATTCTTGTGTGAATGTGCGTGAATGGGTGAAGAAAGACATGTATAAAGTACTTTGAGTGCTCAAGTACAGCAGAAAGGTGCTATATAAGAACCAGTCCATGTACCATTTAACTTTCACTTGTCTAAAGAGGTGAACCTTGGTGGGGTATTTATACCTTATTCTTTGTCAGGGTCTTTCCGGCTGTTTGCTCTATATGAAAAGCCTCCTGGATCTTTTATTTTTCTTGAATTTGCATTTTGTTCCCCATTCCTGGTTCCAGCATCCTAGAGGTCTAAAACAGCACTTATGTTGCTGCAGTGGTGTAACTCGGTTTAACACAGTAAAGTGAACGCATTAATCACAGATGTTATGGCGTCATTGCTTTAAAAGTGACCAATCACATTAGGGCCCTTCTTCCTTTGGGCTCCACCCTCAAAACTGATAAAAGTCAGATCGATTCAAGTGAGCAGAACGGAGCTTCGAGATCAAAGCCGCCTGCGTGAGCGTGAATCTGCTGCAGCACTAGCCAAGCAGGCACTCGCATGCCTGATGGTTTCTTCGCGTGTTTGGCTGCTGAGTTTTACGCACGGGTTGTCGAATTTACGCACAAGGAATATGAATGCGCGAGTGCCAATGAAAACCTGCGCCTGTGAAATGAGAATTTTTGTGATTACTCTTTATCTTGTGCGCCACTTTTGACACAAACATATATCCACACATACATACCAGTCAGAAGTTTGGACACACTCACTCCAAACTTCTGACTGGTACTGTATATATTTATTGGCATATGCAATTGGTGCACACAATCTGTGGAACAAACTTAGTTGGGCATAAAATATTTTGTCCATAAGGTTTTGTTCATTTTTTTGGAAGAGGTGCAGGACAAATGGAAAGTGGATTTACATCCATTTATTCTGCCTGCAGTCTCCTTACTCTCTTATCGTTCCTGTTTTTGTTCAGTCTTAAGTTATTAAACCTTCATTTAACCATTATGTTCTTTCTCTTCTTCACTCTTCATAATTGTATCTCTCATTTTCCTCTCTTTTTGTTTCTGTTTGATCTTTACATTCCTCCCCTTTTGATTCTTTCTCTCTCTCCCTAGTTTCCCTCCCTCCTTCTCCATCATTTTCTCCATCTTTTGCCATCTCTTCCTCCATCGCGCTGATCCCTCCTCTTCCATGTTTTACCCCCCACTTTTCCCAATGCACTCCTGATAAAGATACCTCCTCTTTCAACTTTTTTCTTTTTACGCTCTTCTTTTCTTACATCTCCTCTCCCCCTCCACCTCTTCTATATTTTCCCATCCCTCCCTCTCACTCTCCATCCAGCCTTCTCAGGCTTCCACTCTCCCACTCTTTCTCTGCCTCTCTCCTTCTCTACCTTTCTCTCTTCCCCTCATTTTCTCACCCTCTTTCTCTCTCCGTTCTTACCTCCAGCCAGTCGGCATTGACTCGTCGCAGCAGGAAGATCACCTCTCCCTTCTTCAGGTTCAACTCCGCCTTGTCGTTGCCGCGAAAGTCAAACATCGCCTGAGACACACACGCAGGCACACACACACACACACAGAAGAGCGAGATTACAGACACACACACACACATACACACACACACACACACACACAAAAGTCAGTGAGAGAATAGAGGAACGATTTAAAAGAGCATTCGGATTCAACACAAAGAAGGAACAATGACGGGTAAGATACTTTTTGCATGTGTATAGTCAAAGAGAGAGGCAGAAGGATGCTAAAAAAAACTGGTCTGAAAATGATCTTTTTTGAGCAGAAAAGATAAGTGCTGCAAAAAAAAAGTGAAGTTATGAGTGTAAGAAGACTTTTAGGTATGTTTGTGCGAGAGGAAAGAAAGCACAGGAATGAGGAAAGAAGGGCGGCTAGCGTTGTACTGTACTTGCTAATACTGGAATATGTGTGTAAGTTTGTCAAAGTCTACGTGTGTGTGTGCTGATTATGGCTGTGACTAATGATTATTTTCAT
>JAMQGT020008791.1:0-18734 GCA_024447675.2 Pterophyllum scalare | reverse complement strand
ATGTTATGTCATATTTACTTGGTTCGGTTGGTCTTAGCAGTAATTATCTAATCATTTCAATCAGTTTAAAGACTAAAATCCCAACCTGATCATATCTACTCTACGTGTCGGTACTACATTATGCTCATAGCTGCACCTGCAGCCAACAGACGTAACCTTATGTGATGTTCTTGAGTCCCTTCAGTGGACACAGCAATTGATATGTAACTCCTTTTGTGCAACATCCCCTGACATCTGCATGTCACAATAAAGCCTCTCGACTGTGGCGAGCCCCGACATGTAGTGCAAGGGCCCAATTAGCCCTACTTGCGGCTTTAATTTTTCATGTTGTGTTTAATCCACAGATCTTCGTTGGCAGACTGAACAAACGAGTTGACTCCAACAGAGCTACGCCTCTCTTTCGTCTGCTTGTGGTCTGACGGCACTCACCAACATCAAAGGTAAACCCGCCTTTTTCTGTACACCTCCTGCTTCCTTTAATCACTTTGCTCGAGTCATCACCATGGTAATTGCATTTCCTGATTTTTTTTTCTTGTCTTGCAAATCCAAGACTTTACTTTCTCTGTCATCACTCCTCGAAGCAGCTTCTTTTCAATTCACTTTGTCGCTCTGGTAACTTTTGTGATTTTTTTTAATGTCAATACATCCAGGAACTGTGCCCTTATTTCCTGAATCTACACAGTTAAATCGCTGGTGGTAAATGTAAGTAGAAAGGCAATGTTAGCTCTCTGCAAAGTTTATAGTGTGTTTCAGAGGTGAACAGGAGATGACGTTGTTCTGATCCTGTTTCTAAAAACAAACTGAGTGGCAGAGTGTGTGAAAAAGAGGTGAGAGTCAGTCGCATATGTGCAAGACACCAATCTTAATGTTTGAGTCTCAATTAAGCTGCAGGTTGCTGTGGTGGAAATAAATCAATTCATGGCTTCTTCAGAAAGTTTTAGAACAACAAATATAATATATCTTGATCATCAGAAAAGAATGCATTATTATTATGAATGAATTAATGTCTGAAAGGCTCTAAGACTGTTTCTCTGATGCCTTGCTATGGCTAATCTACCTAAGGTTGGGTCACCATATCAAAACCTGTAGATTATGTGACTCGACAGGCTCACAGTTAATTTCGAATAGAATAGAATAAATAGAATGCCTTTATTGTCATTATACAGGATGTACAATGAGATTGGATTTAGTCAGAGTTGTGCTAACTTGTTACTAACCTCAAAGACATAATGCTTAAGAAGCTCCAGTCCCTAAATCACAACATAAATTCAACTTGCATCACAGTGACTATGCATAATAAACATTCATTAGCTCTTGAGTGTATTGCCATTTTGTATAGCTTTATAACAACACAGGCAACAAACTGATGGCAACAGAGTGGAAACACAATTCAAATGAATGCAGTATTGTATTGCACATATCTACAGTCATGGTGGAAAAAAATAAGTACAGTTCTAAGTGTCAGTTCTAAGATTTTACGTAGCAGGACATAATAAGAAATGATCTAGTCTTTATTGCACTGTGTCACTACTTATTTTTTGATTTATTTAACAAAAACTAAGCCAAAATACAGAAGCAGTGTGTGAAACGCTGATCACATCATTTGACTCTGGAACACGTTGGTATTCACGGTCGAATCAATGACTGCAAGGTGCCCGGGTCCTATGGCTGCAGGACCTCGGAACAAGGCCAAATCATCCCCCCTCCACCACTGTGCTGACATTTGTTTCCTGATATGTAAAATCTTAGAACTGACAGAGGGTGTACTTATTTTTTTCACCATGAATATACTTTGTAAGTATGAAGAGTTCCCCATATTGTACAGGGTTGGTAAACAGCAAGGGAATTTCTTTTCTTTTAGCTGTGAAAATGATCAGTTATGGACTCCACGCACCTCGCTAAGCTTTGCTTATCCTGGCATCACTCAACAATACTCTTGTGGGCATTAGCACTCACTTTAATGTTCCTCAAAGAAATGACGACTGGAATGCTAATTTGAAGGGGAGGCTCAATCCTGGTGACAGTGCATTTCTTTTATTTCCTGTTGCATCTCTGTTGGAAGTGTTAGCCTCTGCACTACTTAGTGCATTTAGAATATGAGATACTTATCAGAAATGGGTAGTCATCTTCTAGTAACATTTATTACATGGTTAACCTACCAATTCAACTTTTAAAATTTTATTCATTTATTTATTCTTTTCCATAGCAACTGTTTTATGAAATCTGTGTCATTGTTTTCAAAGACAGTTGAAGAGATTAGCTGTCGCTTCATCACTGTAGTATGTGCAACTGTCCGTAAGTCGTACTTCAGGCTGACTTTCATGTTCTTGGGTATTGCTTTTTAAGAGACACACAGCTTATAAAGCCTTTATGTGGGTGAGCAAAAATATCCAACACAGCAGCTGAGTATCTGTCATTATGATGAATGACTTGGCTGTCAGTCACACTCCATAAGAGTTTTGACATATTGGACTGTTTAGTAAAGGAGGAAAAAAAATCTCTTAAATGCCTGAAATTACTGGCTCTGAAATGACACTTTAAGGTGGAGCAGTACCACTAATATTTCCAATTTGTCTTCTGACTATATGAAACATCAACAGCAAAAGGAGATTAAAGACTGCTCCCAACACACACACACACACACACACACACACACAGTAGGAGGAGCAGGTGTTTTTAAGTACCCAATTGTGCCACAGAGAGCTGTATCCTCAGATGTGCATCGGATGGGTTTAGGCAAGGAATTAATTTGAGCTGCCTCTAGAAGGGGCAAATTGGCAGCTAGGGTGGGGGTGGGTGGTCCTTAATCAGGTGAATGTTCCTAACTCAATATCGGGCACCAATGGTCACACTCAATTATCCTCATCCTCGACCTCCCAGTCTGTTCCCCTATTTCCCTAATAACCCCCTAGCCAACTCCCTCAAGATATGTGGCTTCTGCTGTGGTTGGCCTCCTCGGGAGCTACAGATCCAGTTTGTCTCCATTTTGATTCTTAAAATATATCAAAATGAAACCAGTGGACATTTGGGAAATATGCTATTTTTTTTCTTACTTTAAGTTTAAAGATCAATTCATAGCATGAAAACTGGGAAAGGAGGGTAACAGCTAGCCCAGCTCTGCTGTAAGGTATTTTAATGTGAATCTGAATGTCACAAATTGGAATGCCATATTGTCTCTTATATATCTCTACCACTGGCTGCAGATTAGATTGGGATGCAACCAGCATTCAAAATAAATAAATAATTAAAATTGTAAAATCCCATCATTTGACTACAAAGCATTAAGGGTTTAACACCCAGATGCACTTGGCAAGTTTCCACATTGCTGGTTTCAAATGACAGTATGGGGCAACTGCTGGAATACAACATGTACGCAGCACACTCGTATCAACAGTAGAGGAGGAAAAAGAGAAGACAGAGATAAAATCTCTGCCATTCCACCTTTCATTGGTCAGAGAGTTTGTGTAATTTAGGCAGATAACCAGACCACTGGCGCCTCACTTCTTTAAAGCTGTTCTTGAGAATAACATCAGTTCAAATGTCTGCCAGTTTACTACAGAGAGGGGTTTGATGTCATTGGAAGATTTGTTTTAGGGGAGTCCAATAGACCTGATGAATAAATTGCCAAGGATTTATTACCGGATTTTCCAGCAGGCCTTTGAAGTGAGCGACTGCTGCCTCTCATGTACCAATCCACGCTCAAAATTGTGGCCGCATGGATATATTTATTACTGGGCTATTTTTAGAGCAGAGAGTTTGTGCTGAAGTGCATTCAATGTTGAGGAAAAGCCTTGCCACAGCACAAGTGAAGCATCAGATCTGCACATGGAATATGAGCTTGTTTTCCCTTTAATTAAAGATGTTTACGCCTTAAGAGTAGTGAGATCTAACCCACTTCTCTTTGTGGAATTAATTAAACTTTTTTTTTTTTTTAATATCATCTCTTTGATTAGTTTTCATCCCTTCCACAGATAAAGTTCATGTAGTGGCATCCACAAATGACACTCCTCACCCTTGGAGGGTGATATGTTTCTACCACAGAAAGTTTAGGAGTAAAATAGGGCACGTGTAATTGTGGATGGGGTTAAAAATGCAGACCATGGCTATGTTTTTACCCCTCTGACCCAGGCCATTAGCAAACATCTGCTGAACCAAAGGCAAAAAAAAAAAGGGCTGTCATGGTGGAAGAGGGGAATTTTTCAGATGCCCCCTCCCTGGCCATTCTGGGCTATTTTAAGTATGGCCAGAAGTTGGTGTTTAATGATAAGCTGTGGGGCGTAGCTGACATGCCTGCCATATAATTCCCTTTATGACTCAGGAAGCAATGGTTACGTTGCCCCCACCCCCCAACCCTCTAGGGGTGTGAGTCATTAGAGTATGTCCTCAAGTATGTCCAATCAACATGGTTTATGGGACTCTATTTCTGTCACTTATCTCAAGTAGTGGATAACTTTGAAAACAGACAAGGATGCTATTTTTGAGTGCAGTCATTTCCCAGCTGTGTTTCCATTTTTGAAACATGAACAGCTGATGACTGTAAACTCATACCAGCCATAAATGTTTTAGGGAGAACAATTAATTTCAAAATGGTAGAGTCCCAAGAGTGGTAATGAGAGACGTTATTCTTTTACATGGGGAGAAAAAGCTTTTTTTTCCTTTTTTTTTTTTTTGTTCAGATGGATGTGGAGTTTAACTTTGGAAACACATTCTCCTTGGCAGTATTGCAAGAAAGAGTCAGACTCTACTCCAAATAAATAAATGATCAGTGTGCAACAAACTTCAAAGAGGGATTGTGTGCTTCAAAGGCCCCTATTGGTGCTCACCAGGTCCTATTGTAAAGAATGAACTTTTTATGCACGCGCATACACACACACACACTTTGAAACCCTGTGTCTGTATTCCGAGCTGTTTAATATTCAAATGGTTGCATCTGCATTGATGATCCCCTACTGAGCTACACCACCCCTCCTCAAGACAAGATCGGCTGGAAAATATCCAGAATACTTTGATATAATGCACCTCCTGACTTGGTGTCAGGGCTTGATTTTTTTACAAAGAACCTTCTCATTTAACCTTCAAGTGTCTCAAAAAGCATTCACATGACATTCTAATATTAATAATATAGAAAAAACTGGTTGTGGACCCCCTGGCAGCCTTCCCATTGCTAGGGGAAAATGTGTATTCCCCGACCAGCTGACGAATGATTGCTGTAGGATGCTGACAGTCACTGGTTGAAATCGGTCACAAAGAGGGTGCTGCATTAAAACCCTCCTTGTGATTTCTTTGCTTTCTAGCATATTGCTGCAGTCGCCCGCAGTTTCCATGGAAGATGCCAGATTGTCTACAAGCACTTGCTAACTAACCACTGAGCGGCAGGAAAACCGGGAAAAGTGCGATGTAACTGGAATGTTTGCCTTTAGAAAAGTTGTGCCTTACCTCTGAAACCAACACATTTCAATGCAAATGGTCTGCGTTTCCACTCTGCATCCCACTCTTCACAGTTTCACTACCACTCAGTAAATAGTTGGCGAGTGTTTGCAGACAAGTCAGCATCATAAATACAAACTACAGGTGACGGTGCTACTGTAGTGACAAAGCAATCACAAGCAGTCAGGTTTTCGGAGCAGCAGCAAAGATCTCTTTGTGACCAGTTTGGCTTAGCAGCAGCAAGCAACCTCCTGCAACCACTCACCAACCATCTGGGAGATACACATTTTTCCCTAGCGATCAGTGGTTGCCAGTTGCCAACTGGGGTCTAGGTCTGTTTGACTGGAGTCTTAATTTCCCTTGAAGTGGCAGCTACAGCTGAACTAAATGCTAACTGTTGCGCTTTTGGAGCTGTAGCACCAGCATCGTTTTCCTCCCAAATGGACCTCAACTCTCCCCTCATGCAAGTTGGCCTGACTGACCCAACCATAGGACTGGATACAGTCCATCAATACGCAGCTGCATCAAAGCTAACTTTCATTATAGTGGAAAAAGTAATGAGTATGTCAGTGGATTACATTGTATTACAAGAAACCTTACACCGTCACTCTCATACTGTGATGTACTCATTTTGGCATTTTTCTTATGCAGCATATTTGTAAGATTTAGGTGTGAACAAAGTAAACTTTATGTTCTCTAAAAGAAAGCCCTGCAGAAGTAGTTACTGCTGTTTTGATTTTTCTCCATTTGAAACACACAACAGACATGAGCCTCACTTTCTGATAGAGATGCCAGAGTTGTATATAACATTCACATCCAAAGGAAACATCACTTGTGCTGCATTTGTTAAAGATCGACCAGGGGCATCCGAAGTCCCCACCCCAGTCTCACTCTGCAGCATGTATCATGACTTGTAAATGAATGCAGAATTCTTTATTGATGTTAACTGCATTAAAAAAATGACATGGTCTCTTAGTGTGACAGGTCCTAAAAATTCAACCATCTGTCCTAAAATATATATATTTTTAATAGACAATCCCACAAATCAGAATTTGTGTCCACCTTGGCACATTTCAAGTGAAGTATATTCAATTAATCACATTGTCACCATTCACCAGTGATCAGGGGAATGTGGGGGCCGTGGGATAGCTGCCATCTCTTCCAGGATTGATGTTCCAGCCGTAAAAATAGACCTGTACTGTAATGAAGGTTTTTTAAAAAACAGTATAAAAAGCACATTTTATTCAAGAATATTTAAGGAAAAAATGTGGACAAACTACAGCTCTCTTTTTTTTTAATAATATGATGATGTTCAAATACTTTTTGCACCTGTTTCTTTATCTTTGAATTTACTACAAAGTCAGATAGTTAAAAGACCCATATGGTGTTTGCTGTTTCACATCTGTTTTAATCTCTTGCATTTTTCTCTTTTGTCTTCCCTTTATTTCTCTTTCCCTTGTCTCCCAGCTCTCTGTTCCTCTTTGCCGTTTCATCCCTCTGCTTCTGTTTTGAGTGAGGGATGTCTGTTTTCTAACACCTCTCAGCCTGCTTATCTACTAGGTCTGTATTACTGTGACTTTGTATGTCCAACCACCCATTTGTCATTGTACCGTCAACCATCAAGTATGAATATCAGGGTGTGTGTGTGTGTGTGTGTGCGACACACGACGTTCACTGTGGCCTGCTAATGTTATTTGGAAATCTTGACTGTTTATGATAGATGGCGGGCGCGCGCGTACTTTTTTATCAGGCCCGAGTGTCCGTTGGGGTGGTTGTGGGAATCTTGCATGTGTTGGATTTGTGCCTGCAACAGTGCTTGTGTGTCAGAATGCATTATGGCTCTCTGCATGACTATATCCAATGACAGCACCATTCGTCCACGCTGCCTATGACTGTTCATTTGTAGGGCTGAGATCATATCCAGAAACAAAAAAAAAAAAAAAATCTTTGCTTTTGTGAGTTTCCATTGTGCTATTCCATTCCCTTCATTGTTTTTAGAATTGCTGGATTAGGTGTTCATTTTTCATCCCTGATATTCTAGCAAAGCTGTAGTGAATTTTATCTGTGGTGCCAGGATTGTCTTAATTATAAGAAAGGCTCAAACTTCTGAAAGCAAACACATAATTGGCACCCTGCAGTGCTTCCTCATTACTGTGTTTGCTGTGCTGGCCTGCAGTATCAGAGACTTTGTAGTCACCCTTTATGAGGAGAATTTGAGCATGTCCCTTCAGGGTGTTGGCTCGAGAAACCTCGGTAAGAGTTAAAAAGATGTGTCAGTAACAGATAGATGCTTTGTATTATGACCCTGCCTCCCTTACCCGGTCACCCACCCTAATTATTCCATTTTAATCTGTCACGGTAGTCTTTGTTAAAGCGTGTGTGTCCTATTTTGGCCGGTAAACAAACCTTTTATTTGACTTTGATCTGGAGGCATGCATCAGCCATTTGAATGCCATTCATCCAGCCTTTTTGGGTCTGGGTGTGTTAAATGACCTGGTGCCCCCTCTTCCCTCTTCTTCCTTCCCTTCTCGACTTGGAAGATCTGTAAAACCGCAGCCAACACTGGACATGGAGGACTATGATGTTCGCTCAGCCGCCAGCATCCTGGCCTCAGTGAAAGAGCAGGAGGCGCGTTTCGAGCAGCTGACCCGCGCCCTTGAGGAGGAGCGTCGCAACGTCAACCTGCAGCTAGAGCGTGCCAACCTGCCTCCCAACCCCCCCACCAGCCAACCACTACCATGGCAGCAAGTGGTGATGCAGGTAAATGATGCCAGCTCACTGACTGAACCCTACCATGTATTTCCTTCCCTGCATCTCTCCCAAGAGTGACATTCGCCTCTCCCGCTCCCTCCTTCCATCTGAGCGGGCTCATCTCATCACCATGTTTGCTCATGGTCATTGCTTTTCATTATTCGTGGGACCCCGTAATCTCTCTGTTCAATTTCTCTGTAATTTGGACCCTTGTATCCATTGTATGCATCCACTGTCCTGGATGTTGTTCAATAATCTGCTCTGTGGTGACTCATCTTTAAAAGCGAGCTAATGAGATTCAACCTCTCATTCTGTCTTCCTTCGCCTCCTCTTTCTATGCCACTGCCATCCAATCCCATCTCCTTTCGCCCACTGGTCTTTGATATTGTCTGGTGGGGGTGCTGATTGGATGTGGCCTTTTGCCCAGCCCTGGCCAGCGTCTGGGGCACATTAGAGTCCTGGCCAGGGCTTCTATCAATACTGGCTGACTCTGCATGAGCAGGAAATGCAAGATGTAGAAATGAGACAGCTGCAATCTCCTAAAAATGACAGCAGTCACAACAAGCGCATTGATTTGCATGCTTCAAACAAGCAGAAAAATGTTGCAATTAAAGCTTTCTTTGTTAATAACTCCCTGGTCAGGTGACATGATTATCCTGCTTATTTTCAGTCTTTGAAGATCTGACTGACATACACATTTCAATTGTGCTGACTTTCTCAGAGCACCCTCTCATATTTTGACTCTTGGGCATAATCACTTCTTTGAAGAAACCCTTTCAGACTGTACACATGTTTTACTAACTAGAGTTTGAAAGCACCTGTGGTGCTCGTATACATCACCCTTAATCACAGTGAAGGAGGTGGTCTCATGTATTATTGATGTAGCAAGACGTGCAGAGATAGAAGTGCTTTGTCTACATTTGCCTGTGGTTGTATTTGCCTTCCATCACATTTTGTTAAAAGTCATTGTTACTGTACATATTTTTTAATGGTCTTGCTGCAAATTTGGATGATGAAGGGATAATAAAGAGGATGCGGGTAAAGTAAATTAAATTTGTCAGCCCCTCACCCACCAAAAAGATAATATATTACTCTGTGTATGTGAGAAAGAAGGAGGGAGCGAGACCCTCCCCTCCCCAGAGATTAGCCTAATTTGGAGGACAGTGAATTGGCTATCACTCACAGACATCTCCCTACCCTGACTGTTTGTGAACTAGGGGGTTAATTTGGCACAACTTGATACTACTCATGCACCGATTTGCCTGTTTACATCACTTTGAAATGTCATTTGGTCACCATGAATCGTACTGCTGGCTTTATCATAAATGCTTAAATGCCAGACCAATTTGCATGTGGGCGCTGGAGAGTGGAAGGGGACGTTGATCAGTGTCTGCTCTAGGGCAAACAGCACCCGAATCCTTGGCAGCAACCTTTGCTCAGCCTTTCTGTGCCAAGTGTTACTATGCCGTGAGATGCTCTCCATTCAAATAACAATGTGGCATGAGGGATGAGGAATTCATCAGGTTGATCTCTTTATCTCTGCCTCCTCTTCGTTCAGCTCCCAAACACACACACATGCACATACAACCCTCAAGCTGCGTGATGGATTACGATGGAGCGTGGATCACTGACTGAAGGTTCAGATTCACAACCCCGGGGCCAGACTCAATGAATAATTATTTCAAGTTGAGGTCACGAAAGAAAAAACGGACCAGCTCTGATGAAAATCAAATGCAGGTAGACACCTAATGAGCGCAGTAAGTCACTGATGCAGGTAGCACCCCTGCTACAGGGAGCTCACCTCGGTACAGACTGGGTCTCAACATCAGCGGGCAGTGCATGCTCGTTTATGCCTTTATCACTATTGCCAGCTTTTTAACAGGCTGCTCAGTAGGTAGCAAATAAATAGAAGTGATGGTTTATTTAAACATAGAGCACTTGATGATTTGTTGCAAACAGTGCACTCTGATGCTTTTAAAGCTCTCAAGTTTCTTTTGTAAAGCCCTGAAAACAAATGGAGTGAGTCAAATAAATCATATAAACATGGTTTTACAGGGTCATTTGGAAATATAAAAGGGATTTCCACCTTAAATTTGAAGTCAGGACTGTATCATTTTATGTTGTTTACTCCTTTTTTAATATGTTGAATTTGGTGGTAAAGCTTTCGGCTATATAAATAAATATTTGATCAGCCAGTCTACAGTTTTGGTCCAGACTAAGCTATGTCAGTGACTCTTGGCTGAATTGCTGTGGAATTTGGTTCATGTTTTCATGGTCTCCTGGAACATGAAGTTTACAGACCCCCCTCCCCCAACAAACCTTTTCATCTAACTCACCATTAGATCGACTTTTTGGTATTTGTAAAATAGCTCAAAAACTATTAGATCAGTTGCCATGACATTATGAACAAACATTCATGGCTCACATGGGAAAAATTCTTGGCAAGTTACAATAAACTTTGATCATTTTTTAAGTTTTAGTAGTGTACTGAATGTATGAAAATATTACACAAACCCAGAACCATTTTTTTGTAATAATAAAAAGGAAAAATAAATATATAATGGAGCTCTGTGGAAGTGTTTGCCTGCTTACAGATTTAAATGTCTAACATCAGACTGCAGGTGTTGAAGTTCTACACCACCCCAGCAGGATGAGTCAAGTTTGAAAGGTTTGAAATACTTGTTTGATGGTCAGTTTTCATTTACAAATGCCCAGGATAGCTGGACAGTTCTGCCGTAACCTGATGGGGGCTTGAGTTAATGAGTATCATGGCCATTAATAAGACTGATAAATACCCCCAATTTGGGATGGTACTATGGTATTTTACTGAAGGAACCATAAGCAGGATGAAAGGATTTCCCAGCATTATGACAACATGTGTGGATTAACCTTCCAGCTGCCTTCCAGCTCTTCTCCATAAAAGCCATTGTTTCTCTTATATTGTCTGATCTCTCATCATGCTCATCTAAACTTTCTGGAGCAGTTGTTCCATTTTCCAGTCTTCCCTGGTCTTGATTTAGCTTTGCCACTGTAGTGTTTGTTTAGTATAACAACTTTCAGTGTGATCCCCATGTGCCAGGGCCTCCATGTATGATTTGGCAAGTCTGTTTAAACTTTTTGACTCGCGGTGTGCCTCCCAAATCGCTCCAGACATGCCTATAGCCACACCATCATCTTCTCAGATTTGAATAAAGACTCTTGCACTACTGCTGCAAGACCAGTAGGAGCTGCAGAGAAGTGTAACAGCTGGATAAAAGTACTGGGCCACCTACACGTTACATTTGCAGGAGCTGCTTGATGATGGAAACCAATTCCTTGAAGAGCTCTGTGCTCAGTTTTTGCGCTGATGTTAATGCCAGAGGAGGTTTGGAGCTCTTTGTGGCAGCTGAGGTGCTGTGGTTCCTAAATGTTTCCATTTTGCAATAATATTATTTACAGTTGATTGTGGAATATCTGAGAAGGAAGAAATTTCACAAACAGACTAGATGCAGGAGTGGCATCCTATTACAGTACCACACCCAAATTCATTTAACTCTTGAGAAAGACCCATTCTTTCATGAATGCTTGTAGGTGCTGTAGGTGCTTAATTTTACATCCCTGTGGCGATGGGACTAGACACATCTGAATTCAAAGATTAAGAGGTGTGGCCCAATACTGCACGTTTTCCTTTTTCTCACTTGTCTGCCAGTTGGGACCCTAGCATAGGTAAAACCCCCAGTCAAATTTGAACTATGGTCTCTGCAAAATAAATGAAATTGAATTGCAATAGCCCAGAGCAGTGTGAACATCTGAAACTTTATGCAGCCATTCCTCAGTCTGTCAACCTTTTTACTGCCATTGCCTTTAGGCCAAATATTGTCCAATATTTGCTCATTGAGCACACTGATGCAAAACTAATGACTTTAATTTCACCTTTAAGAGTTTATTTGCTAATTAACAACATTAGCAAATATGCCAACATATTAAACTAAGATAGTGAAAATGCTATGTAGTTGAAGTGCACACATCTGAACAGGAATATTTCAAATATTATTTTCTTTTTTTTTTTGGACCTGTGTGACATTTACACAAGTTACAAAAAGGCAGATCACAGCAATATACTTTAATCTCTGTATTAAAAAAAAGGTTGTAAACAACGCTGCCCTACTTTCTAATTGAATTCTAATCCTCATTCACTTCAATATAACACTTTATGAATTGCCGCCAAAGAAGAGAATTAGAGTGGTTATGCTACACTGTCTTGTGAGGAAAATCAGAACGGGGCTGTCGGACTCTCCATTAGCTTGTCCGATGAAATTATCGGCAGAGATTCAGTGACACGGACCGAGGAGCCTTAGAATCTGCATCCATCAATAGCTCCAACATGTGATTACTCACACGCTAAGATCACAACCTTTCTTTATTTGCTATCATATTTGCCGCCGGTAATTGATTTTGGCCTGAAGGAGCGTTATCACCAAAGCTCTTAAAGGTCAAGTGGTGCATCGTGACAGTCCTATGTGTTGAGAAAGGCAGACAGCACTCAGACAGCCACGTTGAGGGTGAAGGTGACCTCATTTCATATACACCAGACGGCTGATCTACACACAGCATTGCGCAGCATATGTGTAGATCACACTGAAAGGTGTCTATAGTCAACCTACTTCACTGAAAAGAAAACTTGGGATAATTTTTGCACCGCAGATACTATAAAGTGTTGGTGTTTGGTTTTCTGATACTATATTCAGTGGTCTTCTAGCATAGCAGAGGCATATCATCCCTTTGTGCAAATGATGTGGGAAGTTTTCAAAGGCTTGTGTGATTTAGAGGGAAGGAACAGTGCAGCCTTTGATCTGTGCTGCTGTCTGTGCTGAAGATGTACAGGCCCCGGCCCTGCAATGGTACCACAGTGCTCAACCAACAGTCGCCCCAGCCTCCCTCCACCCACTTTCATCCCCAGAACACACAGCCCCCCAGCCCTATCTAAGCACAATGGATACAAAGGGCTGAGGGTGCTATAGCGACAGAAGATCTATCCTTCCACTGGCAGGGTCTGGGAGCCCCTGTACCCTCGTAAATCACCTGCCTAACAATGAGCCTTAGTTTACCCCCTCCCCTCCTCTATCTTCCCCTGTCTTCCTCCCTTGCTGTGGCATCAAGAACCTTCTTGCCTCCCCGTAAACACCCTAATTACCTTGGTGTGAAAGTACCTCCTTTGTTTATTTTTGTATGCCACGCTGTTCCTGTATCCCTCCTACAACACTTTTGTCTCATTACAGAGCAGCCTGCAGAAAAGTCACATTAAAATTTTAATAATGTTGCTTCTTGTTTCCCGTGCTTCTATATGGAACACCTAATTATGTCTCAACCTCGGTTTAAAGGGTCCTTTGTCTGCTGGATATGACAGTCACAAAAAGTTTCTGTTCATATTTTCAAACACTCTTTAGAAAGAGACACACATGAGACAAAACGAAAGGTACTACTGTTGTTCAGGTGGAAGGCTGGATTGTCAGTAATCTTAGTGTTGATGGTACAGTTTTTCTTTACAGCTTGTTAACATCTAAAGCAGTGTTTCTCAAAGGTTCTCGTTTCAAGATTTATTCATTTCCACAGGTTTTATCCATGATAGCAGCATGGCTCTAGGGATGACAGCGTAAGCTTTTCTGTTAGTTGCAGAGGTGCTTTGGTCCTGAACAAAATGACATTTGTCAGATGGATTGCCATAAAATTTTTGTCACTGCGATGGGTGGCACTTAAAGTTTACGTACTACTGTTGACTCTATAGACAGTGCAGTTTTTCTACGAACAACTCTCTGCAGAGTGTGTGTTGTTTTTTTCTTGACAACTGCTTTTCCAGTCTACTTCACATTTGTGGGGTGCATTCCTGAGGGCCAAAAAACGTCACCCCATTGGTGATAAAGGTGATAAAGGCCCTGCAGTTGTTATCAGTGAAAAGATGCCCTTCTCTACCTTAGTAGAAGACGGATGAGTAAGCTGTTGTCTGTACAATTTATGTAGCTTTCTAGCAGCAATATGAAGAAGTGCACGTCTGCTATCCACTGTTTTTGTAAACTAGCAAATGCAGCTCTGAAATGTCATCAGAGATTACATTTTAACTACGATCTTTTCCTAACCCTGGTGCCTATCCCAGCTGTCATGGGTCACACCTATGGCTAACCTAATCTAGCCTAGCATGTCTTTGGACTGTGGGGGAAATCGCAAACAGACTGTGAAAATAAATTGAAAGTCAAGTCCAGAAGACAAACATGTTGACTGGGCTGCAGGCTTAGCGTGTCTTTATGTGTGCGCGTGTTGCAGCTTATTGATAACTCCACCTTTTTGTAAACTCAATTGGTTACGTCTCACTTCAGTAACTGTCAGCTGTCCTGCAGTCTATTAAATCACTAAGGTGATTCTATCAAAACAAGTAACTAGAGTGATGTTTTTGGGGGGGTTTTTTATGCCTAGCTCAGTTAGCCAGGCTCATGTTGGAGTTTATTAGCAGTGGCAGAGGGCAAACTTTGGCAAGATTATATTAAATGTTAGCCTATGATGTAAATCTGGATATTGTCATAAATCTGTACTTCATTTTAGAGCACTATTGTTAAATTATTGCAGCTAAATGTTGGCAACCTGAATCAGTTGTGTATTTTACCGGCACGCTCTGTTCCTTCTCCCATAAACGTCTGCCATCAGTCACTCATGCTGAGCCCCTCAATCAGCCGGTTCTGCACAGGCTTATGCTGAACGCTCAGTTTACAAATCTAATAAATGTATCATACACTTAAGTAGCAGAGACCTCGTCCCACTACACTGCTGAATCGAAAACTAAAATGCAGAAGGCAAGTACCTTTATTGTTTTAGATAATGTTTTATTCAACTCACCTCAGCATTAAGAGTCAAGTTTGTGGCGGTGACCCATGAATCACTGTGGTAACTGCCCAGAAGGGAAAGGGTAAGTCGTTTTTGTGTCATCTCAGTACAGGAGCTGACATGGAAGGACAGAAATTTTTATTCAAGGTTGGGGTTGTGCATATTCTTCTTGTTCAGGTGAACAGCAAGGGAGAGAGGTTTGGAGGGGAGCTTTTTGAAAAGCCTTTGTGCTGTGGGCTATTTATATTCCTCTGGGGCAGCTCAAACCTTCATCCTTCAAATCAGCTCCAACGCTGGTGGACTTAATGCCTGTCCTGTTGTACCTCCCTGCCATTTGATCACAAGCCATTAAACCATTACGCTCACTAAAAGCACTAAGAGGAGCATCTGAAATCTGCCTCCATTTCCTTTACCACGCACCACATAGGTGAACAGACAGGCTAAATATCTCTGAAGGGCAGTGCCTCTGTGTGAAAGTTCTAGACAACCTGGAAGTCTACTTGTGATGGACACGGTAGCCTAATCGAGTGCTCGGCTTGGCTGTTAAATGCGACGACTGAACTTGTGTTTAAAATAAAGCTCTTCTTTTGCACGAGACCGCAGTGCCACCTGAGGAATGTGACCTAACCTTTTCCAGCGTCCAGCAAGATAACTAAACAAGGCTAAATGGAAAACAGTCCTAGAACTTTATAGAATAGCTGGAGGTGTTCAAAGTCTTGATTTAATTATCCCCATGAGTTTAACATACCGGTGTGACATTTTTTACTATGTGACTTACAAGCATGTAATCAGAGATCAAATGAGAAACAGAAGCAGCACTGAGCCTTGGGTTTTTTTGGAGTTTTTACAGAAATAAATTCACGCTTTATTGCACAGAGTACTCCTTAAGGCCTTAAATGTCTTGATAGCTAAGATTTGGAATGAAATCTTTCTTTTCAATTTCGCTTCAGTGTTCTTTATTAAAGGATAATGCAGTGTGAATATTTAGGTGGATTGCCAGATAAGGGAGTGAGCGTCATTCAGGCCTTTCACAGTATAAACTGCAAACTGTGTCTCCCACTTTATTGCTGCTCAGCAAATCAATACAATCATCTAAACTGGCCTTGGACGTGAATATTAGTCAATAAATAAAAATGCATATTTGTTTGGATGCCAGAGTTGCTTTTAAAATTCTTAGGAAACAACTCAAACTCTGCATTTAGGAACACATCAAAGGCAGACTATGCAAACTGACGAACTGACTCAGGAGGGGAAGCCTTAATTCACAGCAGGGTACTTTACCTGGAATTAGAGTAAAAGTTCAGCTCTGTTAATGCTAACAGAAGCAAACCTCATGGTGTTTGCTGCTTCCTGTAAAGCACCATGTTTTCACCTGTGGGCATTGCAGCCAATGTGAGCACCCAAATTCTTTGAGTGTATGTGCCTGTACCATCATAGCTCCATACATTTACGGCTACCTTTTGACTCTTCGCTCTGCCTGACTGACTTGCTGTGTTCTGGCATTGCCTCAGGCTGAGACACACTACATATCTGGACAAACTGGGGAAAGACTGGACATCACACAGTCTGAAATTTGCAAAGCTTTGCTGTTTTTTTTTTTGTTTGTTTTTTCACAGTGTTGCAGACACACACACACACACACACACACACACACACACACACACACACACACACACACACACACACACTTTAAAAAATGGTGTTTGTCTTAAACTGGAGTTGGGCTGTAGGGTCCTTGTTATTGCTGGGATATTTGAAAAGGGGGGGGTTGTGCAAAGAAAGAGGCTCTAGTATCTGAACTGCCTCACAGTGTCTGAAAGTGATTCTTGAATGTAGAGGATGATGGTTATGGTGCAGGAATGTGTAAAAATATCGGAACTTTGACACTCCTCCTTCTCTGGGGGCCTTATTCAAGCTGATCATTCCATGCTGAGATAAACACATTCATCCATGGACTTTTCATTACTTTTATCCATTAAGCTAATGTGCAAACATATACTGATGTTAAAAACGTAATAGATTTTAACTCCAGAAAGTAAGCCGTGCAGCAGAGGCTCCATAGTGTCGAGGTTTACAAACTTGCCTAACAAGCAAAAGATCCCCGATTCAATCCCAGGACAGAATGCAAATCTCCTTCGGAGTTGTGTAAGGGAGGACATCTGCGTTAAGAAAAAACAAATCTGCCAAATCAAACATGTGGAGCTGCTTGCTGTGGTGACCCCTGGTGAATAAGGGAGCAGCTGAAAGTAGCTTCTTCTTCTAAAGTAAGCTGCTCATCTGTCTCAAGAGGAATTTCTCCAGATTTTTTGGCTAAAAGATGGACCTTAGGCCTTAGGGCAACTGAATATCTCAAATATGATCATATGTACCAGTAGACATTCTCTTCGAAAGACTCCATTACAGATACAAAAGATCTGTTGAGCTGAAACGAAGGTGACAGGAAACATATTTTGGGGTGTGAAAGTTAATGATTTGGTCCATGTCATCGTCAGACTGTTTCAGATTCTGTTGTTTGTACCTCTTTCAGTGTCCCAATTATGCATGACAAGATGGAAAACAAGGAAAGGCTTAATCCGGTTATAGCTGTTTTTATAAATCTTGCTGTGCAATTACAGCAGTGCAACATAAAAACAGAAAATAGAACCTTTTGATCTGAAGTGATGTCATTTAAAAGAGCTTTATTTCCCCAAATGAAGGAAAATTGCCTTTTTGCAAGACAAAAGCCCCCAATAGATTGGACTCTAATCCTCTGCATCGCTGACTAGCCATTTTTCAAGGGGAAAATAAAACACGATAGTATTAGATAAGGGCTTTTTCTGCAAGCTGTGCCATTGTTAGGATAAACAGCAGTCAGCCTGCAGCGGAGCACATCATCTTGCCCTCGGATGGGCATAATGTTTGCCATCAGGCCCCTACATTGTGCAGTGATTGTCCTAAAAAACGTGAGGCAGAAAAGTCAGATTTATAGTTAAAATAACTTATTTATGCTTTTTTTTTTTGAAAGCCTGCTTTATGTATACTGGTGTATTTTGGTTGAACTTACCTTTTTATTAAAGTTTTATGACAAAATACTGTTTCCCATGAAAGGTATTCTTGGCTGAGTGGGAAAGGAATTCAGAATTAAATGCCATTAAACCCTCCTTTGAAATAGAATATTCTGCAAACATTATTTCATGTAATGAAGCACCACACATATTTTCAAACTGCTATAGCGGGTCCTCCTTTCTGGACCTGCTCTTACTCCTCAGTTTTTCCTCTCTGTGTTTTTTTCTGCATCTACCATAATGAAAAGAGGTGGAAAAGCAAAGTTTTAACAGATGTATCTGGCTGTCAAAGTGTGCATTGTTGCCAAACATTAACCTTTCTACCATCTGTTACACACCATACGCCCTGACAGACTAAAGCTGACTTCTGGAGCTTTGATTACAACTCCTGGATTATTCATACGCCTTGTACGTGTATTCTACAAGGCGTATGAATAATCCCGGAGTTGTAATCAAAACTGCGGGAAAATGCAGCTTTTATTGTGTCAGGGCGTATGGTGACAAATCGGTCAAAGGTAATGTTTGGCGACAATGCACCTTGACAGCCAGATACATGTTAAAACTTTGCTTTTCCACCTCTTTTGATTATGGTGACAAAAAAACACAAGGAAAAACTGAGAGTGAGCATCCAAAAGAAATTCTTCGCTATAGTCGATTGTT
>JAMQGT020008789.1:0-30033 GCA_024447675.2 Pterophyllum scalare | reverse complement strand
AGTTTTCAAGTTGTGTTTGATGGTGAGACTGAACAACCCAAATATCAAGATGATTTGTTAATCACTGATCTATAGGGTAGGAAAACATTACATGGTGTGCGCCTCAGGCCGATACTTCACAGACTGATAGAGGAATATTTTTAGGTATGTAATTCATATGCTAGAGATGATTATTTCAGACAAAACACACCACAACAGACATTACTACCAAAAGTTAGCAACTAGAAATATCTCTCATTAATCCCATAATATTTTACATTAGAGAGGGATTTACCTGAAAGCCTACACTCTCAACTTTTCAGGAAGTCTAATCTTTGGTGTCCTGGCATGAGCTAGCTTCCATATATCAGCAATAGAGAATGATAAATACATGTGATGTGTTGGAAAACACAGTTTGGTGGCTGACTGATATCTGTCCGGCTAAAGTGACCATGACAAAAGTTGGAAAACACTTTGATCCTCTCGGCGTCGGCGATTAAAAAACAACACGAAACTGTAAGAAAAATACCGACACAAGACCAGATTTATGTATTTATTGTAGCGTTTTTTGTTTTTGCCTCTATTTTTACCAGGACCTGTAGATTAACATGAAAGTTTTGTCGAGTCGTTTTACCGAGAAAACGATCAGAAGCGCCGTGAAGACTGTCGGATCCGCCTCTCTGGCTGCAGTGCGCGCTCCCGACACAGGGGGAACAGATTTTCACGGGGGAACAGAATTTCTTACAAGACCGGCACCACACTTCTACAAATATTTACCTGCTAGAAAACAAGGTGCTTTCTATAGACCCCAGACGGGTTTAATAATTATTATACAGCACAAAGCAGGAGGCTCCCTTACGTTTAATAGGGCTGTGTAAGTGATTTTGCATGAATGCCTACAAAACAGTCAGACAGAGGTACTGCCCTGCGAGGCTGCAGAGGAGCCTCTGAGTTGTTCAATGTCACGTGTTTGACACACACTAGCAGCTGCTGCAAGATGACAAACGCACACACACACACACACACTAAACAAGCAGCATTACACCTTTAAGTCCACATAAACTTCAGTCCGGGACTTCAGTACTGACACCGCTCGGTTGCCATAATATCGCAACCGGGCATGCTTGTTTCTGCTTTAAGGTCCTAACTTTGCTTTAGCCTTAGTCCAGATTATCGGGTATTTACCGTTTTCACTGTCCACATACAGATTGTGGCACTCCTTCAGTATCCTCTCACTCGGTGTGGTGATCGCAGACTCCAGAGGGTTTGCTACAGACCGGGGCTTTCTGCCCGACATGGTTATCGACGCCCTAAACTACACGGGGAAGGGTTTCAGGGTTGCACAACCACCGTCCTGTGCGGAAGAAGCGCCCCCCTGCGGGCCAACGCTAACATGACACCTGAACAGGCAGGCGTTACTGCCTCCTGCGTGGCTTTAATGATTACATACATTCATAACTGATGTTTGTCCTTAAAAAAAGATGACAACAAATAATAGTGTTGCCATGTTAAATTTCCCCAAAACTTTTCCCAAAATGTAGGCCACGCGCCTCTGGTGGGCTGTGAGTGGTACTCCAGGGGGGGGGGGTCTTGCAAAGTCAATTGTGATAAATGGCCTAAAAATAAATCTGCTTAAAATTGATATTAAAAATTTAATTCAAGTCATCCACCCATTTTCTTCTGCTTATCCAGTTACATCAATTGCCTCAAGGCACTTTAAGTGTAGGGTCAACCCTACAGTATTAGAGAGAAAACAACAAAAATCAAACACTCCCTGATGAGGAAGCATTTGGCAAGAGTGGAGGGGGGCGCTTTTAAAAGGAAGAAACCTATGGCTTTAAAAATTCATGCACCTTTCCTTTGTAGGAGAGAGAATAGACTGTCTCCACTTTTGATTGAGGAACATTATTTTACACAGGCAATGCCCCAGCTGTTTGGAATTAAGTACTACATAATCGAAAGGATAACCTAACAACAAAGACATGCAGTTACTGAAGTCAGGTGAATTGGTGCGAATGTGAGTGTGAATGGTTGTCTGTCTCTCTGTGTTGGCCTTGCGACAGGCTAGCGACCTGTGCAGGGTGTACCCGCCTCTCGCCCTATGACAGCTGGGATAGGCTCCTGTTGCTAAAAGGAGAAGTGTTGTAGAGTTTTACAGAGCAAGGCAGGAATGATTTCCTGCAGCGTTCTTTATCAGTCTGAGGGAGAATGAGCTCTGCTGCCTCTGTGGCGTGAGTGGAGCCGGTCCAATGGGTCGTCCATTTTACACAGCAGCACAACCTTTTTGGAAATAGTTATCAAAGCATCAGTTGAATGAATGATCTCTTGAGTTACCATTTTGGAAATATTGACCACTTTTACAAAATCAAGGTCCAACATTTTTTTGGTTTTATACTACGAGTAGCCTAAGTGGGTTTTATTTGGATAAGCTTTGAGCTGTGTCACATGAGAGTGTTTTTTTTTAATGTCTGTGGAGCTGCCGTCCTATCCAGGATCAACAAATCATTACTACAGACTGAAACCAAAGCTGAGCTGCACATTTAAAAAAAAAAAAAAAACTACCTGTATTTTGGGTTTTCACCTTAAGACAAATTCTCAGAGGCTCTAGCAGGATTAAAACAGTGATCTTGGAAATGCCACTGGTTATCAGTAATCTAAAGCAATTTAAACCCAAACATCTTACTGACTGTTGTCCATGGAGAACAGTAAAGCACATTTATGGTCTATGGAATTAGAAATTGCATTTACTTCTTCTTCCATTCTTCTTACATGTTCCACTACATTAAAAATAATTTTGGCTTACCATATCATTGTAGTAGTTTCTTTTCTCATGAGCATAAACTTAAATCCCCCCCCCTTTTTTTTTTGCAATTGACAGTTGAAGTGTGAAGGGTGTAACACAAAGAGGATATTATTTTAATATTTGGGTTAACAATCCCTCCTTCACCCGAGAGCAAACCTCAGCATGCAGCAGGAATGCGCTTCAACCTCTTAATCAGCCCTCCACACTGAGCTGTGGTCATGTGCTGCACCTTGCAGTCGGCTGTTACTATGTACAGCAACTGACTGGTTGGACTCCCGTGCAAAATTTAGTCTTTCTAAATGGTTTACGCAAACATAATTTTACGGCAGCTTTCAAAATGAACGTGGAAGAGGGTCATGCGGATTCAAAGAAAGAGGTGAGTCACAAACCATCTTCAGTTTGCATTCACCTGCTGAATGCAGTTTGTTTGGGTGGGTTTTTAGGTGAATTACATCCATACCTTAAGAAAAAGTGAAAGAAAGAAACCGGAATCATTTATTTACTGTCCTGAAATCAACCAACAGTTTATGCACCCGTGCAGGCGATTTAAGTCGGAAACGACTGCAATAAAAATGCCTTCACAGAGTTTTGCTGTTTAGCTATTTGCGTGAAAAGTTTGCAGTTCACACATCGATGGATTTTATAACCGGGATTGCAAAACGATGGTGTGCAAAGGTGTTAGGTTTGTACGGAAATTTGAACAATTTCTTTTTTATTATTATTATTATTACTGTGTAGCCCATTTATTGGATAAAGACGTCTTCATTCAAAAGAATAATAGTCAACCATGAAGATAAACGTTAAAGTCACGTGAAATAAAATTTATATAAACTAGAACATTTTTTAAGCAAGCTAGTCTGTGTTGAGGATTTCTGTTTTAGTTTAACAGTTTCATTATTTTAATCATAAATAAACGTCGTTCATATTTAAAGTTATGCTAAAAGCACAATTTTGGGGGTTGCCAGGCTGACAAAAATCCGAAATCTGTAATAACTGCAGTTGGAATTATTGATTGTCTTCAGTTATGATGGGGATTTACGGGCATTTCTGCTCTGACTGAAGTCTTTATGGTGGAAAAGAAAAAAACTTGTTGCACCATGGCCACCCCAAATGTGTTCTTATTAATGACTTTATTAACTTTTTTAATGTTTTATTCACATACATATCTTTAAAAAGAGAGAGAGAGAGAGATGTACAGCATTCATCCATCTCCTGCAGTTATTCACAAAATATCACTAACTGCTTTTTCTATATTTGAAATATAGGGGGAGTCAGCACATAGCATTTTTACTGCTGACTGTATAGCTCACAGGCATATGTTATGGCATGAGTGCACATTTTTTCTCAGCCTTTTAAAATCTGAATATGGTATTGCATACTTCCTTTATCACACTTTTATGACATCAGACTTGTGCGTAACTTCTCAGGGTTTGGATCTCGATACGCTTTCCTTCTTTTATCCTGAAGTCCTTAAACTAAACTGCATGCAGTATTTGGATGCAGTTGAAGTGCCTTGAACTCCAGATAAACACGGAATAACTTAGCCAATTCCCCACATCCTGAGGGCACTTTCTGACAACAGATCAATTGTATTATCCTCAACATAAACTCCCCCCCCCCGTCTACTTTAAGTTTCCTGTTGAAAGCAAGCGCTTGCAAGAAGGATACTCCGTACTGACTAATTCTGCTCTCCGCCAATGAGTCTGGGACTTTAATCAAAATAGAAGTGGCAAAAATGCCTAAAGAATACGAGGATCAATATCAGCCTCTTCTAATTAAAGCAACCAAAGACGCAAAGCGGCTGAAGGTATGTGAATTATAATGGATTAAGAGTTTTGAGAAACAAAAGTAGGTCTGTCAGGATGGTGGGACGCAGCTTTCTTTCCAAGATGATGTTAAAATGTTTTTGTTTGCATGTCTCTATTTTTCTGGTTGCAGCTTCCAAACAAATCACTTCTGCTGGCTGTGTGTGCTGCTGGCATTGGGGGGACCTTTCAGTATGGATATAATATAGCTATCATCAATGCACCGACAACGGTAATCATTCTGCTGGACTTTATATTTAATTGCTCTGTTATAGTTGCTCTGATTGTAGCCACGAGTCTGTGCATGAGCAGATGTCAGCTGATATAATTCTGACATGCACAGTTGGCCTGATTAATACCAAGTATAGTGATTTTAATCAGCAGCAAAAAAAAAAAGTAAAAAGAGAAGCAGCAGTATTTTTAAATGCTTTGCACTCCAGTTACTGAGACAGAGTTTTTCTGTTAAAGTTTCTTCTTTTATTTCCAGTATGTGCAAGATTTCATCAACCAAACCTGGAGACAGCGTTACCAAACTGAAATATCAGAAGATGGTCTTACCCTCCTCTGGTCCACTATCGTGTCTATATTCACTTTAGGAGGGCTTATAGGAGCGTCGACTGGTGGAACATTGTCTGTAAAGCTGGGGAGGTACAAACAAACAAAAAAAAGAAAAAGACAAGAAGTACTGGAAAATTGTCTGACCTTTCGCAAATAATGGATTAAATCTTTCTTTCCAGAAAAGGGACACTGCTGACCAATAATATATTTGCATTACTGGCTGCTCTCCTGATGGGTCTGAGTTACCCTACAGGGTTATTTGAATTACTCATCGCTGGGCGTCTCATCTCTGGATTAAATGCAGGTAAATACATCAGGAACACTTAAATCTTTCATTCCTGAACATAAGAAAAACACAGATGCATGGATTAGATGTAAGATTAACAGCTAATGATGATGCTGCATGAAAAACCTTTGAAATGTGTTTCTAATATTTTATAGGTATTGGCATTTGTGTTCAACCTCTGTATTTGGGAGAAATAGCTCCGACTTCATTGCGTGGCGCTATGGGAATGGGAACTTCAGTTTTTATCACTGGGGGGATTTTGACTGGACAAGTGATTGGCATCAGGTGATTATTAAACAACATTAGAGAGTTTTTCCACGTGTTAAAATGCTACATCATTTCAAAGAAACATATTGATCTGAAATTCTTTTGGGATTATACAGAGAGCTTCTGGGCAAAGAAGAGCACTGGCCCATCCTGCTCTCTACCACCTGTATCCCAGCTATTCTGCAGTTCCTGATCTTGCCCTGGTTCCCAGAGAGCCCACGCTATCTGCTCATCGACAAAGGAGATGAGGAGGGTTGTAAGAAAGGTAAAAATTTCTGCACTGTTCCTTCCATTTCAGATCAAAGGGATTTTATGTTCTGCCAGAAAGTGCGACCTAATGCATGTGACAGTGTAAAAAAATAACAAAAAATGAAGACTCTCTTTTGCAGAAATGACCAGAGGCATAGACATTTATCTTTTTATTTCAAGCATGTGATGACATTCTGATGATGGAAACCTTCTGACGGGCCTGCCCCAAACAGTGCCTGCGGATTAATCACATATGAATAAAGTCCACGCAAAGACTTCAGTTATGGTATTGTGTGTCGTTCCTGTCTGCAGCCCTGAAGCAGCTGCACGGTATAACCGAATGTGATGGTGAACAGGAGGATATTGAGAAGGAGAAGAATAACTTATCAGGTTTACAGGCCAAGAAACCCTGGGAGCTCTTTGCTGATCGCACTTTACGCTGGCAGCTTCTCACCATAATACTCCTCAACGCTGCGCAACAGCTCAACGGCATCAATGCTGTACGTACACGACGCCCCTCAGAATGAGTGCTTTCATAACTTTACAAAAAGATACAGAAAGGATTTTCTTAGAAAGTGAAAGTTCTGTTTTTGTGTTTCTTTGTGTTTTTTATTTGTTGTCCTCGTCTGCATTTCTAGATTTACTTCTACGCAGATTACGTGTTCAAACAATCTGGTATTCCCAGCGATAAAATACCATACGTGACTGTCGGCACTGGTGCCTGTGAATGCATCACCGCTTTAACATGTGTAAGTATGAGTTTCTGGTCATATATTTTTAAATGTCCTTTTCTCAGAATAACTCCTTACCCACTCACACCTCAAAAGTGAAGACAATCAGGCTTTCTCAACTGCTGAAGCAAAGCCATGCAATAGTTTCCTGCCCCATATTTTTAGTGTTGCTGGTTTTATTTTGTTTCTTTAGTTTCCTTTTAAGGGTGTACCCTTGCCATCATGTTTGTGTGGCTAAACATTAGCTGTGTATGAATTACAGCCATTTTTTTTACATAACCCACTATTTTCAGAGGCTCAAACTAATATAAGGATTGTTTTCAATATTTGGATGAAAATCCTTTGTGGTCAATGACTGCCTGAAATCTAGAACCCATGGACATTACCAAATGCTGCTTCCCCCCTGAGATACTCTGCCAGGGCTTTACTGCACCCACCTTTAGTTGCTGCTTGTTTTGGGGTCTCTTTGCTTTCAGTTTTGTATTTAATAACTGGAAAAGCATGCTCTGTTGGGTGGAGATCAGGTGATTGGCTTGGTCATTGAAGGATATCCCATTTCTCTGTTTTGAGAAACCGCTGGATTGCTTTTGCAGTATGCTTTGGGTCATTCTCCATTTGTACTGCAAAGAGTTGTGTGATAAGTTTTGCAGAGAGTATGGCACCTGTACTCTTTAAAGTTCATTCTCCTACTTCTATCAGCAGTCACATCATCAATAAATACTTGTGACCTGATTCTCCTGGCAGCCATACAGACATGGACAAAATGTTTGGTACTGTTAAAGAAAGAACACCCTACAATGGTCACGGGAATAACTCGAAACTGACAAAAGTAATAATGAATAAAAATTTACTGAAAGTAAACTCATGAATTGTGGTTCAACAGAATTATTTTAAAAAACAAACTAATGAAACTGGCCTGGACAAAAATGTTGATACCCCTTGAAAAGATTGATGATAAGTTGACCATAGGGACATGTTAAACTAAGGGGTGTCCTGTAATTAGCATGTGTCTTCTAATGTATAATCAGTCACTGTGCTGTTTGGTATAATGGTGGTATAATTCGTGCTGTCAGGCGCTCGTGGAGTATAGTTAGCTTTTTTAGCCAGTAGGTATGAATCATGTCAGGGCCTGGTGGTGTCCAGCTCTTCATATTTGAGGCCCTTTCTTGGACGTCTGCCACTGCGATAGTTACTGGATCCTGTTCAGGGAGGTTGCTTTGGTCTGCTCTTAGATCCACCAGCCACTCTTCCATGTGGTCTTCCAGTATTCTGCCTTCTCATATTGTTCCCCTGCCATTGAGAGTACATCTTGGATGGTTCAGTGGAGAACATCTAGTTTATTCTCCTGGCTTCTATCTCTCTGGTATACCTCTTTATGTAGTTAGCCAAGGCTGTGAGTCTTTGCTTGGCAGTTTCTAAAGCCTCAGGTATGGATAGTGTCATATTCCAAGGGAAAAAGGACTCAAATGTGGTCACTGGAAAGAAAAGTTTCCTGAGTCTTTATTTTACACAATGCTTAAAGATGCAGTGAATGGCCGGGGCTCAGGCTGGTCAGCAGGGCAAAGCAGGCGGCACACATACACACACAATCCAGATTTCATAAAATCTACGGGTAAAGACAGACTTGGTTCGCTACAAAAACGAGACTCAATTCCACACAAAGAAAATTAATCTATAAGTTTAAACATGAGAGAGCCGACAGAGATACCTTGCAGGTGCAACGATCTGGAAAAGACTGAAGATTCTTTCCCAGCTTAGGTAGCCATCTGATGAGCACTCATGAACAGCAGGTGAGAAATGAGTAACAAGTGACACACCCACAGCAAAATACCAACAAAGAAAACGCAAACAAGAGGAAACCAGACCGGGGAGAGCAAGGACCATGACAGGCAGCTTATTGTACTTCTTAGGCACCCCTTTCTTGAGCTCTGATAGCTGGCTGACTTCCCTCCATGCTGCGTTGATCTCAGCCTCTAGTCTTTTTCTCCATGGAGGGTACTGCCCTTTATGGCTGTTCATCACTTCTGCTGCCATATAGATCAGTGGTTTCAGTGATAGTTGTAGTAAGGATTGTCTGTAATATTACATTCCCATCTTCTAGTAGACTTTCAGAGGGTACTTCAAGTAGTCTTGGTAATCACCCACAGAGAGTCCAGATTTCCAGTTTAGCCATGATCTTCTCTTTCAGGTCAGCTGCTCTGGCATTTAACATACCAGTTGTTTTTGGAGTGTGGGGATGACGATATCTCCCCTGATCTGACGTCCTGGCTCCCCTTTGCTATAGTTGCACCTCATCAATCTCTAGTTGTGATAGCACTTTCTTCTTGCAGATGTTGAGCTACTAGTTTCTTTGATTTTAGTCTGGATGTTGGATGTCGAAGAACCCATACTTCTACGCATGTAACCCTATTGAAAGGGGTTAAATAGTAGATTTATGTGTAGAGGACTTCCTCTTGAGATTGTTTTCTCATTTAACTCTGACCTCTTCTCAAAATGGTCCAGTCCCTCCACACAGTTGCAGTGTGTTAATCTGAGCATATATTAAACCTTACTGGCCGGTTTCCCATTCATGGATTAAGCATGGTCCTAGACTAAAAGGAAAGAGTCAATGAAGACCACAATAGGAAAAAATATTTAGTCCAGGATTAGACATAATCCTTGTACAGGAAACTGGGCCCATGAGTATAAGTTAAACATAACATAACATAACATAACATAACATAACATAACATAACATAACATAACATAACATAACATAACATAACATAACATAACATAACATAACATAACATAACATAACATAACATAACAGAAGCTGATTTCCAGTCATTTTTCTGGATTTCAGTTTCCATTAATTCCATGCATTTGGCTTATAAAGTGAACTCAGGATATTCCCAGATCATAAAAATGTGCTATGATGCCCTTTCTTACATATTTCTTTGTCACTGTTATTTTCTAGGGAGTGTTTGTGTTGAGTGTTTGAATTATACTGTTGTGCTTTAATAAAACTTCTCGGCTTTAGAAGCTGGCATATTAATCTGCTTTTGCAGTTCTTTCACTGCATCAGATTATGTATACAAGGGAGTTTTAGATCATAAGATTCCACGTGAATAAGCTGCAATAAAGCTCAGCTGTGCAGTACAATAATTTAACAATAACTCCAAACATTTTAACCAGCCATGTCCAAAAGGCAAGAGGTTATCATGCTATGTGCTTTCTTATACCCACATTTTCAACTTTTGGCTTTGATGCCATTTTCACTCATGCACTGCAGCCCTGAACCTTTCCAGGCAGATTGGACATTAAACCCGCCAACTCCAGAGATGAAAGTCTGAGTAGCACCATGTTACACCCACGTGAGACAGCACAGTTAATTTTCAGTAATTTCTCAGCACTCTCTCCTAAACCAAGCCGAGTTTTTCCAGGAGTCACAGCCCATCTGAAGCAAACTATCTTCTCCTGTATGCCACCTTTGAGAAAGTGCAACTCCTGACATTGGGCAGAGTTTGTGTGTGAAAATGGCTTTAGTCATGTGTACTCATATTTATGACCCTATCTCCTTAAACTGGAAAACACTTCGGGTGAACTTTTGCTGTTTTTCAATAAATATGAATGGATTTTATTTTCAAATGTTTCTTGGTGTTACAGCATACAGAGAAATAATGATACGTGAACGACAGCCAATTTAAAATCAAGAGATTTTCAGATATCGATAATATAAAAGCGATGGACTGTCGGCAACTTTCAAATTATGAAAAAATAAAGCATGAGAAAGGCAAACACAGGAAAGAATTTCCAAAGGTTTACATAAGATGACAAAATAGAAAAAAAAATACTGTAAAAAGTCATGTTTGCCTGGAGTCTTTCTGGTCTTGTGACATGCTGTGTGTCTCACAGGGTATGCTCATTGACTGTCTGGGAAGGAAAGTACTCATCATGGGAGGATACACACTGATGGCTATCTGCTGCATTTTATTCACGCTCACACTCACTTTCCAGGTAATTATCCTCAAGCCAAGAAATATAAGTAAAGAGATATTTAAGCCAGGGTTTAACCCTTTTGTAGTGTTCATGTTTTTGTTACTTAGTCAGTATTTATGGGTCTGATGGACCCACAACATTTTTGTGTTCATAAGGTTAAAAAAAACTTAACAGATGTTTATTTATCAGATTTGATGTCCTGCACACAAGTAACCACCATCTATATTGTTTTGGCTTGTTTTGGAGCTGACTGATGGTCAGTCTTGTGCTCTTCTTCAAGCTCGCTGTCAGACTCTGAACTGAGGTGCTCACCTGATTCAGTAGGTGGCCCATGTGCTGAAGGCAGCAGTCATCACTGCAGGGGCCTGGGTTTGAGTCTGTCCCAGACCATTTTATGTGCATCATTCCCCCTCACTCTCTGCTCGCCTTCCTGTCTGCACCGTCCTATCCGATAAAGACAAAAGGACACGTGTTCTGAGAACTTATTAATTTTCATCATCATTATTAAGCTTCTCTGAGCAGAGAATCTTTTCGCCATCTTGATCGATAAGCTCAGATATTTGTATTTGTTGTGTCCCACCCTCGATTTGCAGCTGCGAGAGAGTGTGAGAAACTACAGAGTGGTTCCCAGGAGACAGAGGGTAAAATGGGCAGGAATGTGGGCGCAGACAGGTGTAAGTGCTTGAAATGTAACAATGTTGGAACCTTGTGCAGGAAAAGCAGGAGCAGAAAGAAAAAACACATCCTTTTTCTTTTGGTAAACATTGGAAATAGTTCCAACAGACCCAGACAGCACACAAGGGTTAAGGCATTCAAGTGTACCTAGTTGTGTTAACATTTCTCTCGCATAATTTCCTTTCTCTCAGGATGCCAGCCCAGTTTTTCCATACCTGAGCATGGCCTGTGTTTTTGCTTTCATCTTGAGTTTTGGATTAGGACCAGGTAAAAACGTTTTTCCTTTCACTGACACCTCTACATCATCAGCTGCGGTTGCACATCAGTAACAGAGATTTCTTTTGTTCCTTCCCCCGTGAAGGCGGCGTGACTAACATCTTAACCACTGAGCTGTTCACACAAAACGCACGTCCTGCAGCATACATGCTTGCAGGGTCAGTGAGCTGGTCCAGTTTCTTCTTTATCGGCCTGGCCTTCCCCTTCATTGTGGTAGGTGCACAAAACGATTAAGCATGTATGACGGTGTTGAAACATTTTATCTGGTGCATTTAAAACAAACATTCAAACCTTGATGTTGGACTTGGACATGTCCCACTCACTTGTTTCATTTTTGCAGATCGGGCTGAAGCAGTACTGTTTCCTGATGTTCTTGGTTGTCTCCTCCTTGGTGGTGATATACATTTTTCTTGCTGTCCCTGAAACCAAGAACAAAACCTTTCTTGAAATCCAGAGCGAGTTCCAGGCTTCCAAAAAGAGAAAGATCGGCTGCCCGGATGGAGCAGGGACAATATTGCTATCAACTGCTATATGAAATGTACTTTTTTTTAAAACAAGGTTTTTGTTTTCTTTTGTTTATTTCTCACTATATTTATCACCCAAATTGAATTATAATGATTTATAGTCCAGATGCGAGAGAACCCCCTGAGACCCAGGTTCATGTTTGGGATGCATTTTTAATTTCTCCTTGTTATTTATGATTCGTTGAATGAATAGTTACCTACTTTTTTAAAAGTGTGACCTCATATGGGGATAATGGGAATTATTTTACAGCACAACACAATAGAGACAACATGACACTATTAAAAAGAATGAAGTATAAGATGCAGAAAAGCCAAAATGCAATGCCCTCATGTGAAGATGCAGGGCCTCAGATTAAAACACTCACTGGCCACGTTGTTAGGTACACCTCTACAACTGCTCATTAATGCAAATATCTAATCAGTCAATCACATGACAGCAACTTTAAGTGACACTGAACATGGCATGGTTGTTGAGTATTTCACAAACTGCTGTTCTGCTGGGATTTCCTCTCACAACCATCTCTTGAGTTTACAGAGAATGGTTTAAAAAAGAGAAAATATCCAGATAGCGGCATTTCTCTGGGTGAAAAAGGCTTGTTGATGTCAGAGGAGAATGCCTGGGTGGCTTTAAACTGATAGGAAGGCAATTGTAAGTCAAATAACCACTTGTTATAAACAAGATATCCAGAATAGCATCTATGAATGTACAACATTCAACTGGGCTGCAGCAGCAGAAGACCACACCGGGTGCCACTCCTATCAGATAAGAACAGGACACTGGGACTACCACATGGCTTACCAAAACTGGACAACTAAAGATTGGAAAAACATTTCCTGGTCTGATGAGTCTGATGAGTGTTATTAAGATGGTAGGGTCAAAATTTTGAAATATGGAATCCATCCTGGCTTGTATCAATTAGTGAGAAATATTTCCAGCACTTTTTTGCATCTGTGCCATGAAAGCAAAGTTCTGAAGGCAAAATGAGGTCCAACCCAATAGTAACAAGGTGTACCTGCAAAGGTGTCTGCTTGGTGTATACAGTGATGTTGGTTACTAATGAATTGTATTGTAAACTACAGTTCCCTCATAGATCTTCTAGTTAGTTAGTTGTTATTGTATCTGTTTAATTCAACTAACCTAGATCAAGTGATCTTTATATATATACTACTCTGGTATCACAAAGGCTGGTTTGTATAACTTTTTAAAAAGTTGCTCCACTGAGAATTTCCAATAAAGACCAGTTTAATTAAAAATATTTTTTAAAAAGTTTCATAATTTTTGATCAAGCTCAAAGTGAATTTTGCGTGCCTTTTTGTCTGCTTGATATTTCAGTTTCCTAATCTTTCAGTACAACATGTGATCTGGAGAACAAAGGGTTTGTCATGTATCACATGAATAAAAAGGGTATTAACAAGAGTAATCAGAGAGAATGAAGTATGAAGAAGTATTAATATTTGCTCATAATATTAACAGGAGAGAAAATATATCCATTCATTAGTTACATGGTTGCATAGTCACAGTACCAACTGATATCTCTGAGTAAATCAGAAGATACAAAGTTTGACATAAACCAAAGACACAGCTTAACTGTAGTCTGTGGTATAAATCTGTCTCATCAAGGTAAAGTATGATCATATTAAATGTGCTCATATGCACAAGCAAATGGAGATGGCTTGTTTAATCACAGTTATGCCACTGAGTGCTCACGCTGGCTCAGATTCACATTCCTGCAGATAACCTCAACAAGCACAACAGCTCTTTTACCTTTGCCTTTTTTGGTCATGTATGACTCCATTGTATTTTATACAAGAATACCTTTTTAAAAAACCAGTTAGGTGTTTGTCACAAATATACAGATGTATAAAATGTTCTGATTAATTGTGACTTTAATCACTGTTACACGGTGGAACTAACAGAAAGACAGGAGGCAGAGCTGGAGATAGCAGAGTGGAAGATGCTCAGATTTTCATTGGGAGTGAACAGAATGAACAGGATTAGAAATGAGTACATCAGTCAGCTTGGGTTGAGGTGTTAAGAGACATAGTGAGAGAGGCAAGGCTGAGATGGTTTGGACATGTGCAGAAGCAGGATTGTGGATATATTGGACAAAGGATGCTGAATATGGATCTGCCAGGCAGGAAGAAAAGAGGAAGACCACAGAGAAGATTCATGGATGTAGTGAAGGAGGATATGAAGAGGTTTGGTGTGACAGAAGGAAAATATAATGAAAGCCTATGATGGAAAAGAAAAGAAAGAAAAAAAGACCCATACATTTAAATTGGCATGACCCCACTCAGTCACTTGAAGGTTAAGGAAATAAAAATCCAGCCCCAGCAGCTCAGCAATGCAACTAACTCCTGATTCAGATGATATGCTTCACTTAGCAGAAAAATGTAGGCAGGCAAGTGTTTTTTTTTAAACATTACGCTACTGATTTTAAGCAGTGAGCTGTCGTCTCAGCAGGAAGCAAAGACCATACGTGGCTAGATTAACATAGAAGACATAGATAAGCTGTGTAGACCCTTGTTGAACCTCCCTTCTCTCTGTTGTTATGACTTGACTCAGTCACTTGAAAGTTAAGGAAATATATGGTGTGTAATGTGCACAAAAATCCATCCTTAAAGATCCCACCAGCCCCCGGCAGCTCAGCAATGCAGCTAACTCATGATTCAAATGATATGCTTCTCTCTATTCTCCACGCACTCGGCTCCCTGCTGCCTTTAAGCACACTTCAAATGCAGTTATCAGACTCTTGCTGCTTAATATAGTTTTCTACACGACTAACAAAACTGTGATAAAGGTGTTAAAATAATGTTTTATTCAATACCTAAAAGACCCTGCCTGAAGTTCAAATAATAGTAGAGGCAATGCCCTAAACTGATAAAATGTTGCATTAATGAAATGTTGAAAGAAATAAATGTAAGCTGGAAAACTACAAAAGATGTTTCAGTGTTTAAATAATGTCAAATATATATTTTTTAAAAAACAGCAAGAAAAATTTTCAAGACATCTAGAAAACATAGGGAAGGTGTTTAATATCAGCCGCGTGTTGGGAAAATCATGATAGGATGGACTCATGAAGCAGATTCCGTTCATCTGTGAGCCAGTGCATTAACCTCTCTTGACCACTGGGTGGTGTTTATTCGCGTATGCAGTTACAAGTAGCAGAAGAAGAAGAAGCCCCTCCCACTCAAGATGGCGATTTAGAGGTTTGGGTCCATGCTCGTTTTGTTGACATTTATTTCAAACCGATTTTACGCGTTATTTGTGGAATTACGGTTTCTGCAGCTATGTCGAGACTCATCGTTAAAAACCTCCCTAACGGGGTAAGTAAGCAGCCCGCTCGCATATGAACAAACCGTAAGAGTAGCCTTTAATTTGAGGCCACCTGAACTTAACCGTATTCTGTGTGCAGATGAAGGAGGAGAGGTTCAAGTCGATGTTTACTGCCTTTGGCACTGTGACAGACTGCTCTCTGAAGTTTACCAAAGATGGCAAGTTCCGCAAGTTCGGCTTCGTGGGCTTTAAATCCGAGGAGGATGCAAACAGAGCCCTGAAGCATTTCAATAAGAGCTTCATGGACACGGCCCGAGTGACGGTATGACCTCAAACCGTGGCTCCACCGCACACACAGTCTGCACAGGCGCATGGTTGACGGTTTGCCTGTCCTTTTTTCTAGGTGGAGATGTGTAAAGCATTTGGAGACCCCACTAAGGCAAAAGCCTGGAGTAAACACACTCAGAGCTCAGGGCAGGTCAAACCCTCTGCTCCGGCTGACACTGATGGCAAAAAGGTAGAAAACTCCTGAAGACTGGAAATAACAGGATGTGAAACTGGCACCTTGTAATTACACAGGTCGTACTTAGTGATAAACAGCATTTAAATGTATATTATGTTGGCTTAACTGAGAATAATATAAATAGTATTTCATGGAATTTGTGTTAACTCTAATAACATACTGTGTGTGTTTGTGTGTGTCTTTCTGTTTTGAAATTTAGAAGAAGCAGAAAAAGGAATCCAGGAGTGTTCTGGGAAATGTGAGTAAATAAGAAACTTACATTTATCTGCTTTTTTAATGGAGATAAGATGGGTAAAGAGATGACCTGTTTCCACATCTGTTAATTATTTGGCACAGAATATCAAGTGGTCTCTTATTCATTGGAAGTATGAATCAGATTAAAAATTTGTCTACATGGGCGCCATGGTGGCTCAGTGGTTGAGCAGGCGACCTCATTTCCTGACGGTGCAGGTCCAAGTCTCGACCTAGTCACCATTTACTGCGTATCTTCCCCCATCTCTCCTCCTGCTTTCCTGTCTCTCACCACTGCAAAGCTATTAAAAAAATTTATTAAAAAATGTGTCTACATGAACATCATCAATCTACCCATTTTCTTCCGGTTATCCTTGTCAGGGTTGTGGGGGGCTGGATCCTATCTCAGCTGTCATAGGGCAAGAGACAGGATACACCCTGGACAGGTCCCCAGTCTGTCACAGGGCTAACACAGCGAGACAGACAACCATTCACACTCACATTCACACCTATGGGCAATTTAGAATCACCAATTAACCTAACCCCACTAAGTACATGTCTTTGAACTGTGGGAGTAACCTGGAGAAAACCATGGAGAGAACATTAAAACTCCAAACAGAAAAGGTGGATTTGAACCCAGGAACTTCTTGCTGTGAGACAATAGTGCTAACCACTGCACTAACATACTGCCCATACATGAACATCAGTGATTTAAAAATGTCTACCTGTGAGGTATGCTCCAGATACTTCATTAGCTACACCATGCTAGTAAAGAGTTGGGCCCCGTTTGTCTTCAGAACTGCCTTAATTCTTTTTGGCATAGATTCAACAAAGTACTGCAAGCATTACTCAGAGATTTTGGTTCATATTGTATGGAAAATTGTTCCCGCCACTAAAAAAAAAAAAATCGCCATTCCTAACTCAAAACTTTGACTTTTTTCTCAAAATTTGGACTTAGTAACTATCTTGACCCTGTCTCCATCCCTAAATGTTGCTGCCATGTGATAAGCTATTTAAATATTTGCGTTAGGGAGCAGTTGAACAGATGTACCTAATGAAGTGGCCATGAGTGTACAATATATTTATTTTTTTGCATACCTTGTCAGTTTTTGTATAATATAACATTTAATCTTTGGATATCATTTTATTACTTCATTTCAGTTGGAAGAGGAATCGGACTTTAAGGAGTTTCTGTCAGTGCATCAGAACCGAAGCCAAGCCCCAACCTGGGCAAACGACAGTGCACAGGAAGCAGCCGATCCCGACAGTAGACAGAAGAAGACTCAGAGCAAGAAGAAGCTAGCTTCAGATGATTACCTCAACTTTGACTCAGACCAGTCAGAGGATGAGGATGAGCAAGAAAAATATGATGAAGGCGAAGATGAAGATGAAGGTTGGTAGTGATTGTTCCCTCTTGGCGTATGTAGTAGATGAGCACTGTGTATAAATTTTGGGGTTGCATGATGGGTGAATGATTTTTAATTGATTGCTGTGCTGTTGCTTTCAGATGCCACTAAAGAAGCACTGAAGTCTGGCTTATCAGACATGGACTACCTGCGGTCAAAGGTGGCACAAACAGTAGACATGGGAGAAGATGAAGAGAACAAAGAAGGTGACGAGGAAGAAGAGAATGATGGTCCTTTACAGCATACAGACAGTGCCTATGAGAGTGGAGACAGGGAAAACATCTCAAAGGTCAATTCTTCAGTGTCCTCTGAGGAGAAGAAGCAGAGCAAAGTGAAGAAAACTGCCAAGCAGGAGGTGACTGTTCAGTCAGAAGTTCTCTTTTAACCTTTAACATTCAGTGAGTCACATTATTTGTTCTCACTTTCTACCTGTTTACACCTGCCCCGTCTATTTACTGCAGACCGAACCAACGACAGAGTTCACAGTGAAGCTGAGAGGAGTCCCATTCAATGTTAAAGAAGTAAGCAGAAACTTCTACATTTTATCATTGAAATGTTCAGCATATCCTGTTTTCTAAATCTGTGACACTAATATTTTGTTTTCTGTAATTCCGATAGAAACAAATTCGAGAGTTTATGACCCCACTGAAACCTGCAGCAGTCCGGATTGGGAAGAATGAAAGTGGAAATAGAACAGGTCTGTTAGTGAAAGTATTTAATGTTTCTCAACATCAAATGTCTCACTCATGTGTACTGTATGCAGTGCTGTGAAAAAGCATTTGCCCCCTTCCTGATTTCTTATATTTCAGATGATCAAACAAGTTTTAATATTAGACAAAGATAACCTGAGTAAGAACAAAAGGCAGTTTTTAAAGGAAGATTTCACAGTGATTGATTTATTAGGAGAAGAAAGTTATCCAAACCTACCTGACCCTCTGTGAAAAAGTAACTGTCCCCCATTTGTTAAATCATGAATCACCTGTGATTAACCACATTTTTTTGGAAAGTTAAGTTCAATTTCACTAGTTACATCCAGGCCTGATTACTACCCGTTGAATCAAGAAATCACTTAATAGAACCTGTCTGACAAATTGAAGTAGACTAAAAGATCTCAAAAAGCAACACAAAGTCATTGACATCTATCAGTCTGGAAAGGGATACAAAGGCATATCTAATGCTTTGAGACTCCAGTAAATCACAGTGACAACCACAAATGGAGAAAACTTGGAACAGTGGTGAACCTTCCCATGAGTGGCTGGGCTACCAAAATTACCCTAAGAGTGCATCAACGACTCATCCAGGAGGTCACAAAAGAAACCTGAACAAGATCTAAAGAACAGCAGGCTTCACTTGCCTCAGTTAAGGTCAGAGTTCATGATTCAACAATAAGAAAGAGACTGAAGAAAAATGGCATCCATGGGAGAGTTCCAAGGAGAAAACCACTGCTGATCATAAAGAACACAAAGGCTCATCTCACATTTGTCAAAAAACATCTTAATGATTCCCAAGACTTTTGGGAAAATATTCTGTGGACTTATGAGACAAAGTTGAACTTTTTGGAAAGTTCGAGTCCTGTTACATCTGGGGTAAAACTAACACAGCATTTCATGAAAAGAACATCATACCAACAGTCAAGCGTGGTGGTGGAAGTGCGATGGTCTGGGGCTACTTTGCTGCCTCAGGACCTAGATGGCTTGCTGTAGCCATGGAGCTATGAATTCTGCTCTGTACCAGTGGCCTTGTCAAAGTCCAGATTTAAATCTGATTGAGAAAAAAATAAAAATCTGATTGAGATGCTTTGACGTGACCTTAAACAGGCCGTTCGTGCTGGAAAACTCTCCACTTTTGCTGCATTAAAACAGTTCTGCAAAGAAGAGAAGAGTGGGCCAAAATTCCACCACAGCGACGTGAATGACTCATTGCCAGTTATCACAAACGCTTGATTGCAGTTCTTGTATTAAGTTTAAGGGGCAATTACTTTTTCACACAGGGCCAGAAAGGTTTGGATAACTTTTTTTCCCTTAATAAATTAAATCTTCGTTTTAAAAACTGCATTTTGTGTGTCCTCAGGTTATCTTTATTTAATTTTAAAATTTCTTGGATGACTTGAAACATGTAAAGGTGATATGTATCCCAAAAAATGAGCAATCAGGAAGGGGCAAATACTTTATCACAGTACTGTATGTCTGTATAGACTGTAAACAGGCCAATACATCTAAACCGGTGCGCTTTTGTTTTTTAGGTTATGTATACGTGGACTTGCATTCTAAGGAAGAAGTGGAAAAGGCCTTGAAGAAAAACAAAGATTATATAGGTGAAATTATTATGACTTACTATAATCGTATTTCTGTACATAATACATGTAAAATCAATGTGTAAAATATGAGGAAAACGAGTGCCATGATGTGCTAAACATTTAAAGCAACATTTAATTGAAAAAAAATGGCACAAAGACATTTATACATTTATTTTTCATCCTGCCAGTGTGTGTAAAAGTTGTCTCATGCTTGTGTTTTCAGGAGGGCGTTACATTGAAGTCTTTTGTGTGGATGCCTTTGTGGGAAAGAGCAAGAGAGACAGAAAGGATAAAGAAATGGATGGAAACTTCACCAGGAAGCTCAAAGAGGATGAGGAGGAGGAAGATGTTTCCGAGTCAGGTCGACTCTTTATCAGAAACCTTCCTTACACCTGCACAGAGGAAGACCTCAAAGAGCTGTTTAGCAAACATGGTGAATTAAAAACTCCTTCAAGACTCAAAAACATTTATTACACACCTGCGGAAAGAAATGCACTCATGGTCCCAAGTGTTTTATGATTATAAAATCTCTACAGGTCCTTTATCTGAGGTGCTCTTCCCTATTGACACTCTAACCAAGAGACCTAAAGGGTTTGCCTTTGTAACCTACATGATACCAGAGAATGCCGTAACAGCTCTCGCTCAGCTAGACGGACACATATTTCAGGTATTTATCTCACTCACTTTACATGTCACCTCTGAATTTAGCAGTGTGGTTCAGCTGTTAAATTCATCTGACTGGAAACTTTCTTACATTTTTAGGGCAGAATGCTTCACCTGCTTCCCTCCACTGTGAAGAAGGAAAAGCTCGACTCTGATGCTGGCGGTCCTGGCTCCTCATCTTACAAACGGCAAAAAGATGCTAAAAATAAAGCTTTAAGTTCCAGGTATACAGGAGCAAACCAACCCTCTGCTTCCTCGTTTCCATGCTGTTGATTGTTTTGTTTTTTTTTCTTCACTCATACATGAGTTTTCTGCCTCTTTCTAGTTCACACAACTGGAACACATTGTTTCTGGGTACAAGTGCAGTGGCAGATGCCATTGCTGAAAAATACAACACCACCAAAAGCCAAGTCCTGGACCACGTGAGTGACTTTATATCCAGCTCGCCATATTTATGCCTCATTCCCTCTTTTATTTTTTTATTTTTTTTGCACTGAACAATTTACTGAAATTTTTAACAAATAGTAATAATACAACATGTTTAATCATGGCCTAATACTTATGTACTAATCAAAAGAAGATAAAAAGAGATTCCATCACACCAACAGCACCCTAATTATTAAATGCCACTTTCAGTGGTATATTGCATTTACTAGGTAACCAGAAAGTTCTTTAAACTGCAGAGAGCCACCTGGTTAAAGGGTCCCAAGTAAGGACATATTCATGAAGCTTCTCCAGTAACCTGTCTGTAACAGTCTCATAGGCAGCCAACTGTGCAACCGTTGTTATCCATTCTCCATATGGAGGTGGGTGCTTACTCCTTCACTGTCTTAGTAATATCTGTTCAGCTGTGGTAAAATAAAGAACAATCCATGTTTTTTCAAAGGAAGACAAGTCAGAGTCTTGAAGTTTACTTGTTGAACCTAACATGGACAGCTTTAAAATATTTTCTTTAAGACTTCAAAATTAATCTGTTGAATATTATTTCACCACTCTTTAAGATCAGGACAAGTCCAACGTACATGTAGAATAGAGGCTTCTTATTGCGTGCTTTTTGCAAAGTATGTGGACTGATCTTCTTTGGTCCTTGCTCTTCCCTGCAGGAGTCAAAGGGAAGTGTTGCAGTGAGGATGGCTCTGGGAGAAACACAGATTGTCCAGGAGACACGACAGTTCCTACTGGACAACAATGTCAGTCTGGATTCCTTCAGTCAGGTAAGTTTGATGTACTTCACAGTGCCCGCAATCCAAACGTGAGTTAAAAATTTGAAGGTCTCTGCTGGTACCCTCTCATCTACAGGCAGCAGCAGTGAGGAGTGCAACTGTGATCCTGGTGAAGAACCTTCCAGCTGGAGTGCAGGTGTCAGAGCTCGAGGAGCTCTTCTCACCTCATGGTTGTTTGGGCCGGGTGCTGCTGCCACCTTCGGGACTCACTGCAATCGTTGAGTTTCTGGAGCCAACTGAAGCAAAACGAGCCTTCACAAGGCTGGCTTATAGTAAGGTGTGTACCTTTTCACCTGCATACAGAGTGTTTTGACTGATGGATACTGAATACTTATTAACGTGTCTTATTCATTCCTAACCCAGTTTCATCATGTCCCACTTTATTTGGAGTGGGCACCTGTCGGAGTGTTTGTGGCCAAATCAGAACCAGGTAAAATCTCTCAAACACAACCTGACAATCTTCTTAGAGAGGGTAGTATTTTCTAGACTTGAAAAGTATAATATGTATAACCAGAAAGCATCATTACTCTCTTTAACTGACTAGCAGCAAAACAAGTGGCAGAGAAAGAGAAAGAGAAGGAGAAAGAAAATGAGGAAGAAGAAGAAGAGGAGGAGGAACCTGTACCAGGTTCTACACTTTTCATTAAGAATCTTAATTTCAGCACCACAGAGGAGAAACTGCAAGAGGTAGGTACATTAATAAATACAACTTTGTTATATTTAGTTATTAACTATTTAATCACTGACTGATGGTTATGATGGTTTATTCATTTATTGCAGACATTTTCCAAATGTGGCAAAGTCAAAGCCTGCACGATATCCAAGAAAAAGATAAAACAGGTACTGAAAAAGGTTTCAGAAAGTTCATTTCAGAACATATGCTGGGATACCTCATGCTTACTGAACTGATAATACAAATTGATTCTTTACTATTCAACTACAAATTATAGTTTGGTTTAGAAAAGTTTTTTTGCAGACTAGATTGTTTAACTGAGGATCTGTTCTTTTTGAAAAGTATCTAAAATTTCTGTCACTATTCAAATACAATTTTACGTAATGTTGGAAGTGAGTACAAACTATAGAACAGCAGTCAACTCTACATTAAACTGCTGTCATATTTTGAATCATCATCTGAAGCCTAATCACAGGCACGCATGCTGCTAATGTTGTTCTAAACATCTTCTGTTTCTCTGCATGTTCTTGTGCTTATTGTTTTGGCTTCCAGGCAAACTGTTGTCAATGGGTTATGGTTTTGTCCAGTATCAGACAGCAGAAGCAGCACAGAAGGCCCTGAGGCAGCTACAGGTACCATCCCCACTTCCTCAGTAACACACTCACAGCTTTTCTCTGTAAGCAAGTTTTTGGCTAATGTGTGTTCTCGCTCTTTGAATCCTCCTCCAGCACTGTAAGGTGGATGATCACCAGTTAGAGCTGAAGATTTCAGAGAAAGCCACAAGGTGAGAAGTGAATCAGAAATGTGTGGGGGGTTTGTTTTTTTTTTTTGGTACTTTTGTTTTTGTGGTGAAGTCTAAAAATAGTGGTTCCTTAATTACAATGAAGAACATTTAGGAAGAAGTGTGTTCACTTTGAAGAATATGCTCATAAACATTTCAGCTGACATGTTTATGGTAAGAATTTCTGGGAACATGTGGACCTCACTCGTCTTGTCACTACTTAATCTTTTTTTTTTTTTTCCGCATGCAGGACAGCTGATGTGTCACGGAAGAAGAAGCAAGCTGAGAAGAGGCAGACGGGATCCAAAATCCTTGTGCGCAATGTTCCTTTCCAAGCCACTGTCCGGGAAATCAGGGAGCTTTTCTGGTAACACACACACATAGCTATTTTTTCATTATTATTCATGCTTTTGTTAGAGCGAGCTAAATTAATAATAACGTTTCCTCCATATATTTTATCTTCTACAGTACGTTTGGAGAGCTGAAAACTGTGCGTCTTCCAAAGAAAGCGGCTGGTTCAGGGAGCCATCGAGGTTTTGGCTTTGTTGATTTCCTCACCAAACAAGATGCTAAGGTTTGCGTGTGATTTGTGACATGAAGAAACATCAGTTTCATCAGTACTCAATTACCATGGCATGTAGATATGTTTCATCATTTAGCTGTCTGTGGATGTCTCCATAGCCAAATATAGTATATGATTTAACAATCAAGGGCACCAGTAGAGGAAATGCAGAGGTTATATGCATTTTACTGATCCAAGTTCTGTGATTCACAGTTCTTTCAACAACGTATTGTGAAAGAAAATGTAAAAAAATTATTATTTTTTTAAAGCATATTTTCATATTCTTTAAAAACATCTAATTCTATTCTGAATATTAGCACCTACTGCTGTTTGGGATTTTTTGGCAAAATGCAGGGATCAAAATGTATTTTAGTCATTTCGGGTTTCAATTACGAAGTTTTGACCTTAAAATTGATCCTGTAGCATGTAAAAAGTAGAGCCAACCAATGATTTTAAATATCATTTTCAGTTTCAGTGACCCAAAATTAGTAATATTTGACATTTATTTTATTAGGAGTTTGGCTGTTACCCTGATTACCACGTTTAATCCGCTGTTTTCCCTGTAGAAAGCTTTTGCTGCACTGTGCCACAGCACCCATCTGTACGGGAGACGTCTTGTGCTGGAGTGGGCTGATGCTGAGGAAACCGTGGAGTCACTGAGACGGAAAACAGCCGAACATTTTCATGGTAAATCCACCAAACTGTCAACAGGATGGGATTAATTAAATAAAAACCAAGTGTACCATTTTTTTAATACATGTCCTTTTATTCTGTCTCAGTGGCTGCCAAAAAGCAGCGAAAAGCAGAGGTTTTGGAAGGAATTCTGGAGACAATGGAAACTGAAGGTGGTGTGGAAGACTGATTTCTGCAGTCTCTATGACAGCCTCAGCACAATCCTGACCCAAGCTCCTGTGTTGTTCTGTGTGAAAAGGACTATGACTAAAACATGGACCTGAATGTCTGCAGAAGGAGAAAATTATAATGAAATTATTAGCTGTTCCAATTTTCTCTGGATTCCCATCACTTATATTTTGTACAGAATGAAACCTCAAAGAGATCTGATGGAATGTTTTTATATAAAAATTGTGTACATGTTACTTTTTGTCTCACGTCTTCTTTGTGGGAGTGACTGAAACACTAAGGAACTGATGATGCAGGAAGTAAGGGGGGTCTTTTATTTTGAAAGTACACCCTCTATAGTCAGGTGACTGGTGATCACGTTATTTGTTTCTGTAAACATGGCGTCCAGCTGTTCCGGAGGTAGAAGTTTTACTGAGATTTTATATATTTTAAAAATGCTTTTGCTTTTCTTTTGCTTATACGCGGCGGTTCGGGCAGAAATACGAACGGCTGTTATCGACAAGCAAACGGGACAGCTGTCTGTCATAGAGGGATATCGAGAGGATTTTGTGGCTTGGGCAAACTTCACTGATGATATTGACACATCAGGGTGAGTGTTTTTGAAGCTCAGGGTGATCTGTAGCATTTGTTATCGGTCTAAAATTTAAAACATTTCCCCCCCAAGGCTCTGCAGCCGAAGAAGGTTCCTGGTGTAAAGTGACTGTAGGCAAATGTCGCAGTTTCTTACAGAAAGTAAGGGAAGCATTGTGCATAGTTGGTTCCCTTTATTGTTTTAATTATTCGGTTAATCGTTTGGTTTATAATGTGTAGTTCCACAGCCTGTGTTTGTGACTACTTCTCACAGACGGTCATAAATTGTATTCACCTACTTCAAAAATGTAATAAAACTTTCGAAATAATACAAATTCAAAAAATTTTTACTTAACAAAAAAGGCAAAGCACTCATCCCTTATGAAGCTGGACCAATATAATGTTTGGCTGTGTTAATGGTCTGATTTATTTCCTTTTTTTAATTGTTGACTTATTGAGCAACATTTGTGGTTTTATTTGTTTTGGGGAATTTTTAAAGACACAAACCCAAATTAGCAGAAGTGAAACACACCACACAAAAGGATACTTACTTCTTATTTTGCACTAAGGGTAAAAAGTACACAAAAAACAATATGAACGCATACAGTAAGTTACTTAAATAAAATAGTGACATACATTACTGTGCTTTACTCACATCTTCAAGAAGGGGGACTGGAGGGTGTGCGCCAACTATCGGGCGATCACACTCCTCAGCCTCCCCTGCAGAAAAGGACCATCAGATTTTGATCCAGCATATAATACCATCTGGAAAGCCTCTGACTGGTGGTGTCTTCATTTTTCAGTGTGACTAAAATCCCAAACACATTGCCAATGCAGTAAAAGCATACCTGGATAGAAAAGTACACAATGGAACACTATCAGTCATGGATTGGCCTCCCCAGAGCCCAGACCTCAACAGTTTTGAAGTGTGGGATTATCTTAACAGAGAACAGAGCAAAAGGCAGCCAACATCCAAAGAAGATCTCTGAATGTCCTTCAGGGAGCCTGGAGAACTATTCCTGAAGACTACTTAAAAAATGAAAAGAAAGCTGCCTAAGAGTTCAGGCTGGGTTGAAGAATAAAGGAGGTCATAGCAAATATTGACTTTCAATTGTGTTAGAATTGTACAAACTCTGTTTTTGCCCTATATACTGTACTTCCATCTATGTTTGCACATTTCAATAAAATAAATTTTCCTAGCAAAATGTAAACAAATGGGGGGGGGGGCTCAAGATTTTTGCATGGTACTGTAAACTTCATAAATCTAACTTCTCTTGAGATAGTTTTATCTTTTTTCATGTATTCTTATGCTCTCTTCAGCTGGTCTTTCTTGGAGGTCACTACCAGCAGTCAGTACAATGACAGCATCCAAGCCTACGCTGCAGGAGTAGTTGAGGCTGCAGTAACCTCTCAGGTCGGTTTAAACCTCATTTGGTCAGAAGTTCATATATTTTTGGTTTAGTTAGTCTAATGACTTGGTGTGGGTTTTTTTTTAAAATCTTTTTTGTTGTTTTGTTTGTTTGATTTAGCTAATCTATAAGCACTGGATGAACACTCTGATGGGTTACTGCGAGCCCTTGATGTATGAATCTGCTTACTGTGAGCGCCTTAAGTCTTTCATAATAACCAATATGCAGTGGATTCAGGAGCAAATACAGAAGAACCCAAATTCACCCTACTGGTACCAGGTACTTAATGTGCAGGACTAATAAAATATTTGTTCGAAAAGCATTTTAGAGTCCTTAAATCAGATGGTTTACTATCTGTTTTTTCATCAGGTGCATCTGACATTTCTGCAGCTGAAAGGTCTGGAGGACAGCTACAATGACCAGCTATCTTTCCCAACAGGGGCATTCTCCCTCAACCCATTTGGCTTCCTGTTAGTAGTTACCTCCATTTCTGTAATGCTCAAACATTTTTTTTCCCACTTTTCCTGAGATTGTAAACTTTTACTTGCTGTCTCATATTGTTTGTGTTCAAACAGACTTTTTCAAATGGGTGGCGATCTTGAGGACCTGGAATCAGCTCTGAATAAATCCAGCCAAACTCGACCCATTGGCTCTGGCTCCTGCTCTGCATTGATTAAACTTCTGCCTAACAATAAGGAACTGCTGGTGTCACACGACACTTGGAACACCTACCAGGCCATGCTGCGCATCATGAAGAAATACATCTTTGCCTTCAAAGTTTCTCCTCTAGGTAGTTTATTGAAGCAAGTGTGTCTCTTAATTGATGCAAAGATTTTCATTGGGAGTGATCAGAAGAGACAGGATTAGAAATGAGTCTATCAGAGGGACAGGTCAGGTCGAGCAGTTTAGAGACAAAGCGAGGCAAGGCTGAGATGGTTCAAACATGTGCAGAGGAGGGATACTGGATATATTGGGCAAAGGATGCTGAATATGGAGCTGTCGGGCAGGAGGAAAAGAGGGAAGACCACAGAGGAAGTTTATGGATGTAGTGAAGGAGGACATGCAGAAGGTTGGTGTGACAGAAGACAATGTTCGGGATGGGGTAAGATAGAGGAAGATTATCTGCTGTGGTGACCTCTAAAGAAAGTGGCCAAAAGGAGGAGTGTCTCCTGATCCTTTTAATGCCCTATTGTAATGTAATGCCCTTATTTACCAGTGTTCACGGTCTTCACTCACAAGCTTAAAATCTGTTAGTTGTCAAGATTGAAGACTACATTTAATATTTGTAATACAAACACAAACACAATAGCCATAATCTTTTATCCAATGACAAAACAAATATATTTCCCTAAATGTTTAACTTTTTTTTTTACTTTACTTCCACCTTAAAGCCATTTTTGATATCTGCATTTTATGAGTACAAGTTGGTGTAACTTAATTATGTGCTCTCATTTTTTTCAGACAATTATGTTCTTCCTGGAAGAATTCAGGCGTTCTCATCTTATCCTGGATCTATCTTCTCTGGAGATGACTTTTATATCCTAAGTAGTGGCTTGGTGAGACCTCTTTGTACTTGACATTATATAACGAGTGTAATAATAATAATAAAAAGCTGGGAATGTGTTATTTTGACTATTGTTTTTCTATCTTTAGGTTTCTTTGGAAACCACCATTGGCAACAGCAACCCTGCTCTCTGGAAATATGTTCAGCCCACAGGAACAGTCATGGAGTGGCTAAGGAACATTGTTGCAAATCGACTGGCTGCTACTGGCAAGGACTGGGCAGAAATTTTCAAACAGTACAACAGTGGCACGTGAGTTTTAATCATCAAAAAGAAACTGTCCAGTTGTCCTTTTTTAAACAGCATTTCTCATAATGCAATCTGCTGACAAGGCTCCAGGCTGTTCTGCTTTTTGGCTTGTGTTCATAATCCCAGCCAAGTTTATGTAAGTATTGTTTTGTCATGTCACTGTCATGTGGCTTGATGAGTCAAGACAACAGAGGAGGGCTGCTCAGTTGGGGCACATTTAATTGGGTCATGAGGAGTGTTTGCTGTGAACTGCTCAGTCAGATATGAATGTAGTGGAAATTTATATGTAAAAAAAAAAAAACCCAAACATTTAAAGTCTTTATGCTCTCTTTGGACTGTACTTTTCAGGTATAACAACCAGTGGATGATTGTTGACTACAACCACTTCACTCCAGGAAAGACCGACATCACAGAGGGGCTCTTTGTTGTGTTGGAGCAGATTCCGTAAGTCACACCACCCAAGCTTGTATCAAATTAGATAATTTATTCAGTTTTTCTACTGATAATAAGTAAGCCTTTTATAACTGAAAGTATCCCCACCCCCGACCCACCCATCCTGCAGGGGACTTGTCATTTATACTGATAAAACTCAGGAACTGCTGAAGAAAGGATACTGGGCTAGTTACAACATACCGTAAGTACTTAGTATGCAAACTTTAAGGTGTGTGTTAATCTATACCTTAGATTATGCATGCATTATTGTTCTTTTAAAAAAATTATTTTTTCCATACATGCTAATGCTTTATAAAGGTACTACATGGAGATATTTAATGCCAGCGGCTGCAATGAGTTGGTTGAGAAGTTTGGCTCGTGGTTCTCTCTGGACCAGAATCCTCGGGCCCAGATTTTCAGGAGAAACCAGACAGATGTCACAGATGTGGACTCCATGGTTCGTCTCATGAGGTATGGTCTGTGTTTGTATTCCCAAAATGTGCTGAATTGATTTGCAAAACGCAAACAATTTTTAACAGATTTTATAGTTTTTGTTTTTTATAGGCAAGGGAAAAAGAAGTCACTTAATTATGAGATGCACTGTTCCTCCTCAGGTATAATAACTTTAAAGAAGATCCACTATCAAAGTGTGATGGATGTAATCCAGCTGAGAATGGAGAGAATGCAATCTCAGCGCGTTCAGACCTGAACCCAGCTAATGGAACGTATCCATTTGGCGCCTTAAAGCAGAGACCACACGGAGGAACAGACATGAAGGTTTTCATTTTCACATCTCTCTTTGCCCATGTTTTAACCCATCATGCAGATGCAAGTTTGGATTTTTGTTTGCCGTAAATGAAAATGACTAAAGGAGATGTTAATTGAGTTTGATCCATTGTGTGTGTTCCTGTGTAGCTGACTTCCTATGAGATGTTCCAAGAGTATGGCATGCTGGCAGTGAGTGGGCCAACCTGGGACCAAGTGCCACCGTTCCAGTGGAGCACTTCCCCCTACAAAGACCTGATGCACATGGGTCACCCTGATGTCTGGACTTTCAAGCCTATAAAAGTCATCTGGTCTTCTTAAGTGGCGTCATAGTGTATATACAATAATGATATTGATAAATGTAAATGGTTCCAGCTATGCTGTTTGACAAAGGGAAATGGTAAAAAAAAACATTT
>JAMQGT020008788.1:0-30522 GCA_024447675.2 Pterophyllum scalare | reverse complement strand
GCTGGAATCCCTTCATTATGATTTTGATAGCAGTGGAAATTCATATTATTTAACATTTCTTACGAGTTATGTTGCCCAGGGCTTCACCGATGTCCGTTCCAACCCGTGAAACAACGGGACAGAAAACCAGAAGGTAGTCGCATTCCTCTGGAGAGGTCACCTCTGTTTGTCCAATTCTTTGAACCATTTGAACGACGGGAATATGAGCCCCATTTGTTTTCCCTGCCGCCCACACACAGAATCTTTTCCATGACACTGAAAATGAAGGAAATATATAATATAAACATTTAGTTTAGGCAGTTTCTATGCTGCTCTAAATTTTGAACAAGCAGGACACTGAATTCCAGCCGTTCCTGTCACAAAAAGTGAAAGATGATTTATTATTAAATCACGAGACTTTTTCCATCAACTAATGCAGCCGTCTCTGGTTTGTTTGGTGACGCGTGAATGTTAGCTGCATTTTCAGCACCAACAGCCGACTCTATAGCAGCAATGACAGAAATCTGAAGATGTCAACAAAGTTGGGGGTCATTTTTCACCAACATTAGCATTCATTTTTACTTCTGCCCACTTGGGGAATTTACTTTGAGCACAATATTCACTTCCCCTTTAACCTTCTTTTGGCTTCTCACCAATCCCGTGCTCCGCTGCAGCTCAACGAGTTTCCCCTCTAATCAACCGCCTGCTGTGGCTAAAAGTGTTTACTGAGCCTCGTATTAGTATTAAAAAGAGGAAAAAAAGAATTACTGCAATCAATGTTAACACAGAAACTGGTGTCAGCATATTTAAATAACCATAATTATTAAATAAAGCTTAATGTCTTACTAGTTATTTAATAACTTTAAAAGTAGTGAAAACAAACTTATTTTCTCACCATGTTTCTCCTCCATGTCTCTGAGGAAGGACAAAGAAAGAGAAAGGAAACAAACAGCAGGTGAATACGCTTCACAAATTCTCTTTAGTAACAACTGTTCAGCACAAGATGAGCAGCCGGGCCGAGACTCGAAGTCTGAGTTTTAAAAAAAAAAAAAACCTTTGAGATGATCTGTATTACTCCAAAAACATGTTACAGACTGAGCAGTTCACTGCCTCGCCTGGGTAATTGGAAAAGTTGAGAAATTCCCTTAGAAAATATCCTGATGATTTCTCAGTCTCTGGTATATCCTGTGAACACTGAAAAATGAACGAAGTCCCTGTCAGTGAAGCACTTTCATTAATTCATTTACGTTTGTCTATAAATGTTTCCAGTCAGTTATGAAACAGTTCATGGAGGAGTAGTTATTAAAGTGGTGCTTGTTGCTCTTCATTTTATAATCCAACTTTGATCCTTTGGTAGAATGCTCATGACTCCAGTTGCACTCGCATCCTGTTTTTAACCATTTGTCTGTACAATTACACAACTTTGTTAATGATTCTGCAGGCGTGATAAAAGTGCTGCACCGTTAAGTGATTGCTTTTGGTTCTCTTTTGCGACCCTATTTTATTCTATTTCGTCTGCTTGATTATTTTTGTACATTTCAACACTGACGCACAGCTCACATTACTGTGGCAGAACAACCAGTCAGTGCAGCAATCTGCGCCATAGGTCCAACCCAAACTCAAAACAAATATAGCAGTGAATTATCTTTTCAAACTCAAAAATTCATATTAGAATAAAAAGAATGTCATCGTTTGGTGGTTCAAGTTTTTTACGGTTGTCACACCTCAGCCGTTATATTGTTTTGTGCATTTTGTGTTGTGTTAATTATCTGAATGAATATCTGTGAGAGTAACATTACCTGGAGCAGGTAAATCAGTGTTGTTGTTGGGTTTTTTTTGCCTGTGAGCCTCCTAATGAATGAAACTGCAACCTGTCAGTTTATGAGACACATTTCCTTGTTAGAAGCTTTAAAACTTTCTTGAAGCTACAGAGATGACCGTGAATGCAGCACTGCTTTCACTTCTACCCTGTGCAGCTCACACTCTGGTTCTGTCCTAAAACAGAAAGTGAAACTTTTTTCTTACTTTTTAATCTTCAGTGAAACTACGTTAACATGTCTGTTCAGTACAGACAGCAGCTCTGACACTGTACAAAGGTGGCCATGGGGGGAGAAAAAAAAGTTGACTAAACGCATCTCTCTTCCTACGTTGCAGCACCTAAAACATCTCAGTGAGCGCACAAAGGTTAGAAAAAGCTTCCACTTACTCACCGAGCTCTGTACGCAGTGATTATGCTCTGTGTTCGTTATATACCTGCAGTCTCACAGGCAGCTTTCTGCCTATTTACAGGTACAGCCACTCAAAAATGTCCAGCATTCCCGTGACGGGACCCTCGGCTGGTCCGCGACTGTCGTAACACCACGTCAGTGACGTAGACAGCGCAGCCACAAGTAGTAACGCCTTGATTTGTCCACAAGGGGGAGCAGCTCTGATGGAAGCGCATTTGTTTACCGCCTCCTCTGTTTATTCACTGGCCCGGGGCTTCTGTAATTACCGTGGGTTCATAGTCATAAATCATAAAGAGGTACATGATAAGCTCGAGAAATACCGAGGGCTGAGAAGAGCCGGAGAAGACGTGGACGATGAAGGCAACAGTGGTCCCCGTGGTAATCAGAAGCTGTTCAGGATCAGCCAGAAGGAAGAAAGCGACGTATCCAGCCTTTAGTTATTGCTGATTACAGTTTCTGAACATACAAATTTAAAAATATAATTTAACAAAACTGCAGTTATCACCACATAAAAACTCAAATCTAAGTTTAAAAATGAATGAATTATTACCGGCTCCTGTCTGAGAATTTCACAGTGAGACCGATCATTGTGAGTGTATTCTGCTTTGGCTGCTAGAATATAAAACCGAGCAAAGCAAGGCAGAAATAAGATTTATATTGGTAATTTTGTTGAGGTAGCTAGACACGTTTTCCATGCACCACATTTCAGAGTGGCAGCAGGGGTCAGCTCATCAGTCCGCACACAAAGAAAAATCTGTAACTCACAAAGAACTATGTAACTAGTTTTGCAGCTAGCAGTGACATTAAAATAACAATAGAACACAACTGCAATCACACACATGAGAATAAATTATAAAAAAAAAAATTGTAATCAACTTATTGCCATAGTAACAAGAGTTCTTGAACCTACTGGTCCTTGATCGTGGCACTACTGTGCTATACTGGAAGCATAGAAAGAAAGAAAAAACAGCATCCAGGTCAGAAAGACGAAGCCAGAGCTCTTTAATCAAAAATTATATTTTTAATGCCAAAATGTAATTATTGTTATCCATGAATTTTCAAAATTATTCTTTACAAAAAAACCCCAAAGAATAGTAAAGCACATTATTATTTTTGATTTAAGAGGCCATATTCCAGTTATTTATTTGCATTCCTGAATAGAGAAGTTAGTTTTAATTGTTGAATGTGTGGAAATACTTCACTCCAGAAGAAGCACGAACAGGCTATCCACCTGTGCAAATACTTTAACTGCATGAGACCCTCATGCACACTTTCACCAAAGCCTACGCCTACATGATCTCTTTTCTTTTTTACACCAGAATGAGACACGGGGAGCTACTACACTAACAGAAATATGATGTCTGTTTAGTTATTCTTTTAGAACATTTAAAAAAAATGAAGCCGAGCTGGAGGTGGCAGCTAAAGATGCTCAGACTTTTATGCTGAGACATGACCAGGATTAGAAATGAGCCCATCTGAGGGTCAGCTTAGGTTGAGCAGTGTGAAATGGTGTGAACATGCGATGGAGGCAGATGATTGAATTTTAGGTTAAAAATATAAATAAATGTGGTCCTGTCTTTTAAAGCAACTCGCTTTTTAACTCCTGACAGTATTTTTTTTTATCAATTAACATGCATGAAGCTATTCTTAGAGCATTATTGCTATTATTTGTTATAAAAGATCAATGGAATTATATCAAACACATCTATATCGTCCTTCGGACTACTTCCATAGCCACAGTTGCTGCCATCATAATAAACATTATTAAACTTAAACCCAGTATCAGAGGGCCATCCCAACCTAAAAAACAAAAGCAATGGATTATTTACAACTCAACAAATCTAAACAGTAATAGATTAATAATACCATGATCAAATAGTTTTAAATAACTGGACAGTCATCACAGTCACCCTGTTATTTAGAAGAAACCAATCAGGACATTCAGCATTAAAAATAATCATTAGGCTAATAGATTATCTTTTAAGATATAGATGTTATTCTAACATGCTATTTTATCAAGACATGATATAATGCACAAAAACACTAAAATACTCACTACACTGTATGAAAGAATTATACGTACACTCGCACTTTGGCCAGGTCTGAATGAGCTAAAGAGAGAGAGAAGTATTGCATCATGTCCCTTATTAACCACAATGATTGTGTGTTAACCTAATAATGAATATTACCCGAGAAATGGGAACTCCCAAAAACATCCCGGTGTCAATCCACATGATATCGTTGAGGCTGCAGTTGAGGAGTTTGCCCTCGTAGAACAGGCAGTGAACGGTGAGCCAGACATTTGGGTTTTCCACCTGCCTCTGACTCTCAGCTACAACATAATCAGGGTCAGACGTGTGATGCATCACCACCAGAATTACTGGTTTACCACCTGTAAGCACAAAGACGATGGGGTCAGACAAATCGGAGGCAATAAGAAGCAAATGGGTTACCTTACTCCAGCTGGGCCTCCTGCTGTATAGGGCTGAAAAGCCGCATGTGGCTCGAAACTAAATGTGGCCTTTTTGTTGCCTCTCCATTTTATATTTTTTCTGTATTTTTTTTTTTTGTATAATTTAGTTTACAAGAGAAATAGACCTAAGTCAAAAAGTAAGGAAATTTGTGTTTGTTTGATTATTTCTTTGTTGTAGCAAAGCTTTGTGGCGATAAATCTCATGCTGTCGAGAAGCCTGTTTGTTTCATCTTAAATGGTGCCGCATTTGTAAGGAAAATGCATGTGTGTGTTGGGCAGCAGAGGTGAGTGTGTTGGTTGCCCCCCATGAAAAACTTGCCAGGTTTTCTCCAATGCCAAACAGCTTGATTATTGGAATGCCTACTGACTTGTTGTTATGGTGGCATCCTGTTACAGTACCGCGCTATTTTCTTTTTAAACCTGTCCTGTCCAGCAGCTAAAGCAAGCAGAATTATGGTCTGCATGCTGTGTTATGCCAAACACATTTGCTTTGCCAAGAGAAGCTCTATATTAGTCTTTTCAGTTCAATTTTATTTATATTATTTTCTGCCATTCATATTTAAAAAGAAGAAACCTCTGACACCGAATTACACCGACCAGGATGTAATACGTGAAGCTCACACATCCAGTTGCATGTTAATTACCAAAAAGGAGTGTGTGTTCTACAAATGTCACTATAAAACAATTAATGTAATACCTGTCATACACACACAGGTAAATTGCAATTTAATTCGCTATGATTTCTCAATATATTTTATTAAAATGATTTAGAAGCTTGAATCACTTTCTTATATTAAGGTCCTTGAGACAACTGTTTGTTGTGATTTGGCGCTATATAAATAAAATTGAACTGAACTGAATATTTATGACAGCAGCAGAAAAACGGGTATGATTTAAGTTTTCGTACACGGTATGTTGTTCAGGGCTACGGGGGTGTCCGTTCCAAATCGTGAAACAACGGGACAGAAAACCAGAAGGTAGTCGCATTGTTCTGGAGAGGATGCTTCAGTCTGGCCGATGCCTTTAAGCATTTTAATAAGGCAACAATGAGCTCCGTTTGTGCTTCCAGCCAAGATGACAAAGAATCTTTTCCATGACACTAAAGATAAACATAGAAAGGAGAAGATGACAGTTGTGAAGCCACACATCAGGATCACACATCACAATTCAGGATTTAAAAAAGGTTGCATATCTATGTATATTGTGAAAGGTCTTAGTCACACAGGTGTAGTAAGTAGTCGTTGACCCCCTAGTACCCTCCGATCGTGAGGATGGTGCGTTGGTTGGTGAGTTGTTGCCAGGTGAAATTGATTGCAAAGAGGGTGCCGCACCAAAAGCCTTCTTGTGATTGCTGCGGTCAGCGTGCATTTGTAGTTTGCATTGAACAAGCCAGCTTGTCTGCAGATACTTACTCTGAATGTAGTGAACCTTGCACAACAGAAACTGATAATGTTTAAAATAAATAAGTAAAAGCCACAGTACGTCTTACCGCTGCGACCAACACATTGCAAAAGGCACAACATTCACATGAAGGCAAATACCTACATTCCTGTTTTGCATTGCATTTTTCAGTTACACTATGGCATGGTGAGTAGTTTGCAAGTGTTTTCAGACAGGCTGGTGTCTGCAAGACAAAGTATTGGTGACTGCTGCAAAATATATTGCTTTGAAAACAGGTGTCCATGGGGAAAAAAAGCTCGCCTGTCTCCTGGAATCTCCTTCATGCTTTTGAGACTGCGCTGGGAGCAGAGGTGGCAAAAGTACAGACATTCTGTACTTATGTAGAAGCACAGATACTTGTGTTAAAAGTACTCTGGTAAAAGTTGAAGTACTGATCAACTGATTGGTACAGGCTCTGGAATGTACTCAAGAAAGTAAAAGTAGCTTACTGAAGGACATTTCTATCAGCTACTTTTGTGCAAAGCTAACTGAATCTGCTATATTAATATAATAATAAAATGTGACCTTGGTGCCAGTCCCACTGCCAGTCCTTTAATAGCTCAGTTCAAAGAGGAGGTAGAAGTCCGTGCATAACTGCTATACTTCTTTTAATCACAAAGCTTAAGAGATTGTGGTTTTACAAAATTTGTTATTGACCAGGTAGTTAAACAATACTCAACATACAGAAAAACTCATGGAGTATACGAACATGCTAATTGTTTCCAGCTGCCTCCTGTGGCTAAAAACTCAGCTCACACAGAAATTTAAAATCACAACGAAGCTTAAAAAAAAAAACCAGACCCTTTAAAGTGGGGGCTGCAGAGCCCATTCACAATTATCTGTGTATTCAGTTATAAGATTAAAAAAAAAGACTTTAATGAGCAGTTTAAATGTGTTTAAAAGTGCAGCTTATTCTCCTTAATGGTAAATTAATTTTCTTACCATTTTCCTTTTCCATGTTTCTGAGAAAAGATAAAAACATAAAGGAACCTTTTAATCAGTATAATTTAGAAAAAATTAAATCAACACAGGTAGAAACAGGTCCACATGAATCACAGATTCCTTGTAGTGACAGCTGTTGTGTACAAGCCGGAATTAAAAATAATTTGGAGATAGACGACCTGCTGTCCTCCAGTGTATTGCAGCAATTCAGCAACTTTTAAGACACTTAACATACATTTGAAAAGTTTCTTTCTTGATGCGACTGCCACAGAAGAAGATTCTCCCCACAGCAAGAAGAGTTACAGCTTCAGTGAAGCACTTTATTCTGTTAGAACTTGTTGGCGATTGTTAACAGCCAATCACATGGGAACTCCTCGATACATTTAGGCACGTAGGCTCGGTGAATATGACCTACTGAAGTTCAAACTGGGCATGAGAATGGGGATTAAAGGTGACTGGAGTGACTTTGAATGTTACGTGGTTGTTGGTGCCTGACAGGCTGCTCTAAAGGTTTCAAACTGCTGCTCTTCGGGGACACGATCATCTCTATGGCTTATAGAGAATGGACTGAAAAAGAGTCGCATCGTGGGTGTGCAGCTGACAAATCTGCAGCGACATGTTGCCACGTCTGTCAACTCAGAAATGCATAAGTCTATACGAGATCAAATAGACCATAAAAACATTTAAGCAAAGTCATCAAATCAACCTGTTAATAACAGGGGAAAAAACAAAGGTGACCAGAAACCAAAATTTCCACTTTCTGCTACAGTGCCTAGATCAAAGTTACACACCCATTGTCACAAATGGCCCCAGCCCATCAAACATTCATTTGAAGGCTTTTTTTCTGTCTGTCTTCAGTGATCAAACGGCATACAGGAATGTGTGCAAACACGTTCAGAGTGTAGCTCTGAGTGGAGAACACTAAAGTTTACTGAAAAATGAAAACCATCACAAGCCAGCTTCATGGAAAGCTTTAAAGTCTCTGTTTTAAAAGGATAACAAAGCAGTGAGAGCTTTTTCACTTTCAATAAGAATAAAATTATGTTTAATGTGAGTGTCGTTGTGCACACAGACACACACGAGCACACACCTCCTCCTTCATGTCTCTCCCTCACTGTCAGTCTGTCTGCCTGGCGCTCTCTTCCTCCTTTTCCTCCTTTCAGGGCCTCTTTGCTTCCTCTTTACCACTTCTCTCTCACTGTGTGTTGCACTTGTTCACAGTTCCATTCCAGATGAGTGTTAAGAAGTAGTTGATGCAGAAATAGAGCTGGAATATGGTGCGCTGTTACACATTATTGTTGAAACGTTTGCGCTCACACACACTGATGAAACATTCAAACATGCTACCACTGAAGACCAAGATGTCAGCTGAGCAGGACGTTGGCTTAGAAAAAGGGCGTATTTCACAATACTGACGTCTACTCCCCAGGCTCTATCAGACTAAGTGAAGGAGTGGCATTATCAGCAATACAGTCATGTTATCTTGAGCATGCCTAGATGCTCAAATGCACCGAGCAGCTGCCGTGTGATTGGCTGATTGGATTCTTGCATTAACAAGCAGCTGAAGAGGTGTGCACAATAAAGTGTAAATCTAGCAACAGTCGATACAACTTTGCAGTGTTAACTCTGGAAAGCAACAAACGCAGCCCTTGATCACACAGAGCTAAACAAGTAAAGGCAATGAAACTCCTTGTATACAGGGACACGCAAATGCTAATTCTTATTGATACACTTAATGGTGTTCACAGCCAATGTCTTATGCTTCCATACTTGTTCTTAAAAACTGTAACTTTGAAAAATATTTGGTAACTCAAGGTAATCTTAACAATCTGACAATCTTGGGATATTTGCCAGATATCAACGATACATAAAACTGAGCACTAAGTCATCTTTTACGACTCAGTCACAGATCATGGAATAATCTTACCAATGTCAGTATTAAAGTTTTGACCTTATTCATAGATATGTTAGAATTTTCAAAATCTATGGAGTAGCCTTTCAGCCATGTCATCAAATGTGACCAGAAACTAAAATATCCACCTTCTGCTACCATGCCTGCGTCATCAAGTTACCGACCCTTGGACGTAAATGTTATTTGGGCCCTGATTAACTTCATTTGATGGTCAGGCTATTTTCCCCTTTCTTCAGTTTTTAGACATATCATATGCAAAAATGTACATTTAAATAAAGTAACCATTACAACTCAGCATCATGAAATATTCAAAGCATCATCTATCAAATGGAAAATGGAGCCAGAGCTTTTGTAGAAGGATAAAAATGTTTTTCATGTAATTGTCCCCCTGCTCACACAAACACTCTCAAACATACCTGTTAACTCCAGTCTCTTCCTCTCTGTCTGCCAGCCTGAAAGCCTCCTCTTCCTCCTTTCAGTGCCTCTTGCCTGGACCACTTTTCTCCCACTATCTGTTTCGCTTCTTCACAATCCCGCCCATATGAGTGCTGACAAAGTAATTATTGTGGAAATAGAGCTCAGGGAGCTTTTCTCATCATAAATGAACAAAACCATACACAGCATTGGGTTTTTTTCTTTGTCCAAAAAAACTGCAGGCATATTTTCCATATGTGAAGTGAATCTTTTCATTCTGAGCAGCCTGGCTTCTTCATTTAGCTGCAGCCACTCTTTCAGGTCAGAACTCCACTGTGACTGTGAATCATGCTACAGCTAATGTCAAGATTAGGTTTTGTTTCTGACCTCAACAACAACAACAAACAAAAAAGATGGGTTAATTATTAATTGATTTCAGTGGAATTATAGGCAGGTGAAGTATACAAGCCACTTTTATGGGTGTGTTGCCATTTAAATAAAGCAATATAGACTTGGGGAAAAAAAAGGCTACCAAAATAAAACAGGAAATAATGGGAACACCTGACAGAGATAAAGGTTAGATAAGGTACAAGGGAGCACGAGGGAAGCGGAAAACCATAAAACCTAAAGATTAAACTGAGAGTGTGAAACAGATAGCACCCGTAACTGGACACAAATACAAAGGAAATACACAAGGGTGAAAATCTATACAGTAACCAGACTAAGAATCAAAATGAACATGATTACTGATCAACAGAAAAACACAAACTCTGGATCGATGACCCAGGACCGTGACGAGAAGTACACGAGAGTGACAATTTACAGTCTATTTATAATAGATTAGATTATTAATTTAGTCATTACATGGGAAAACTTCTGGAAGACACCCTATATGATCCTATTGAAGTTACAAACACTTTGGAAGTATTGTCACAAAAGCGTCAGAAAGAAAGACGATTGGCATCATCATTACCTTATTAACATTACCACACTTAATGATTTTACTTAGACATGACTAATTTTCTAATCATTACCTCTATATTATATATATATATCTGCTATTAAGTTTGTACACTACCAACAATTTTTAAATAATGACAAACACTGAATTTAAAGGTATGCCCAAACTGTAAATAAATGAACCGGTAAGTAACAGTATATAAAAATTATCTGCAAATCTACCATGTTTACAAAATTACGTCTCTATTGTGCACCAGATATAAAAGATCTGATCCATAAATTCTGCCCCAAAACCTCTATGCCGTCTGTGCCTTCATAACTATGCCTTCTGTTCTTCAGGTAACAATACCATCAGCTAACAGAAAGGTTCATTTTGATTTTGCTCCACAGTGACAGCCCTCATGGTTCAACTGTGTCTGTTCCATAGTGATATTAATAATGAAATTTCAGCAGCTGCCAATGTAGTAATTGCAATAGCACACCATGTCCAAGGGCTCTTCAGACCTACGGTAAAAGGGGGAAAAGAGCAATGAATCAGCTAAAACTCAAACAATAAAAGGGAAAAAAATATGACCCAGCTAAAACTGCATTGTTGGTTGGTGAAATCCAAACCAGAAAATTCAAAGCACAGATCTTATTCTAATGTGCCTGCCTATCAATAAAAGAGGGTATGTGCTCTAAAAGGGTGTCAGTTTGGAAAATGGTCATTCACTTTATTACATAAAATCAGTTATACTTACATTTCTTTATCCTCCACAAAATACCCTGAAGAATAGAAAGAAAGAACTTTAAAATAATGCATAATACATTTTTAAAAATACCACTCCTCAGTTATCGTGTGTAAGTGCAGTAATAAATCAGCATTTGAGATCCTGACCTGGGTACGTGTAACTTCAAAAAACTTTGAGAATTCCTCCCACATGGTATCATTGCACTTGCAATCAAGGAGTCTGCCATCATAAAACAGACAGTCCACAGTCAGGGGAACGACTGAGTTGTCCACCTGTCTCCGACTTTCAGCTACAACATGATCGGGATTGAAGGTGTGATGCATCACCACCAGAATTACTGGTTTCCCACCTGAAAGCACAGAGCCAACGGGATCAGATGGTTCAGAATCAAAGTTAATGAATGAAGTTGCTCTATCAGGAGCTCATCCTGCAGGCCATAAAAGCTGTAAAAGCTGGCCCTTTCTGTAAGACCAGGTATGTACAGGTAAATTTCCACATCAGTCAGTGGTACTTCTCAAAATACCTTTCTGGAATTATTCAGAACGTTAAATCACTTCTCTATCTGTAATTGTGATGGTAGTATAGCAGCTTGTATGATTTAGCATTTCTTACGAGGTACGTCGTTTAGGGCCTCAGCGATGTCTGTCCCAACTCGTGAAACAACGGGACAGAAAACCAGAAGGTAGTCACATTCTTCTGCCAAAGTCACCTCTGTTTGGCCAATTCCTCTAAGCCTTTCAACAATGGGATAGTGAGCTGCACTGGCTCCTCCCGCCACCAAGAAGAATTTTTTCCATGAAACTAAAGATGAAGAAAAAAGAAATTGGGGTAATTCTTCAAAAATAAATCCTTAAAAACATTACGTATGTAAACATTTTTTTGTTTGTATGCATGCAAACAACTTTTCTGTTGTGTAGGTTAATTATATGAGTGAAAATATATGTGAAAGGCAGAATACACCCTGGGCAGGTCACCAGCCTAAATTCAGAAGGTCTAGCAGCTTGCTGGTCTGGAGAATTTAAATGTGTTAACAAACTGCGAGGGAGCAAAGACACCAGGAATGAGCTTTGAGAAACAACTGTTGTTGCCCATGAATCTGGAAGTGGGTTATAAGACCATAACCAAACCATTTGAAGTGGAAAACATTCAAGACGATTGTCAATCTTCACAAGAGTGGATGCCCCAGCAGATACTTCAAGTTCAGACCCTTCGGTGCTTGAGAAACACTCTCAAGCTTCTTTATTGGAAAATCTCAAATATGCAAAGTATGCAAATATTACACAAATTAACAAATCAACTGGTCTAATCTATGTTTCTGCCCACTTGGTGAATGTACTTGTAAGCCCAGTATTCACTCACCTTTAGCTCCCTTTTGGTCTCCACCAATTGCTTGTAGGCTACAGGTGCAACTTGATACATTTACCAACAACTACATAGTTACTGTTTTGCCTGCCTGCTGTATAGTGGTGTCATGTAGTGTATGATAAAATAAGGAAATAAGTCATTGTATTTTCTTACCATGATCTTCATTGCGGTCTCTATATAGGGATCAAGAAGGAGAAAGGTGGTTTCAGTCATAATTAACAAAGTCAAATAAATACAGCCAGTGGGTGAATTCAGTTCAATTCAATTTTATTTATATAGAACAACAAACAGTCGACTCAAGGTGCTTTGTATTGTGGGTAAAGACCCTAAGAAAACACAACAGTCAAAACGACCCCCTGTGAGCAAGCACTTGGTGACGGTGGGAAGGAAAAACTCCCTTTTAACAGGAAGAAACCTCCGGCAGAACCAGGCTCAGGGAGGGGCAGTCATCTGCCACGAGCGTTTGGGCTGAGGGGAGAGAGACAGGACAAAATACACTATATTGCCAAATGTGGTCACTCACACATCCAAATCATTGAATTCAATTGTTTCAATAACTTCTGTGGTCACAGATTTAAAACCGAGCACCTAGGCATGCGGATTGCTTCTACAAACATTAGTGAAAGAATGCGTTGCTCTCAGGAGCTCAGTAAATTCCTGTGTGGTACCGTGATAAGATGCCCCCTGTGCAACGAGTCCAGTCTTCAAATTTCCTCGTCACTGAATACTTGGGACTGACAGCAAATTCAGCAACCAGGAAGTGGTAGGCCATGTAAAACTGAGAGATCGGCCTTTGCCGGAATGGCTCAGTGTTTGCTGCAGGGCTGTGGAGCAGGTGGCTGACCTGCATTAGTATTAACCCTAACCCTTCCCTGATCTCTCTTCCCATTTTCCTTTCTCTTTTTCACTGTATACTATATAATAAAGGTAAAAAAAGCTAAAGCAAAGCAGTAAAACACGCCACCACTGGACTCCAGAGCAATGGAAACGTGTTCTCTGGAGTGACCAATGACGCTTCTCCATATGGCAGTCTGGGTTTGCTGGTTGCCAGGGGAACAGTACTTGCCTGACTGCACTGTGTAAAGTTTAGTGGAGGGGGGGTTACGGTGTGGGGGTGTCTTTCAGGAGTCGAGCTCAGCCCCTTAGTTCCAGTCAAAGAAACTCTTAATGCTTCAGCAAACCAAGACATTTGGGACAATTTCATGCTCCCAACTTTGTGGGAACAGTTTGGGGATGGCCCCTTCCTGTTCCAACATGACCGTGTAACAGTGCACAAAGCAGCTCCATTTTAAAAAAATGGAAAAAGAATTTGACTGGCCTGCACAGAGTCCTGACCTCAACCTGATAGAACACCTTTGGGATGAATTAGAGTGGAGACAGCGAATCAGCGTCTGACCTCACAAATGCGCGAATGGTCAAAAATTCCCCAAAACACACTCCTAAACCTTGTGGAAAGCCTTCCCAGAAGAGTTGAAGTTGTTATAGCTGCAAAGTGTGGGCTGACATCATATTAAACCCTACGGATTAAAAATATCACTCAAGTTCATATAGGTGTGAAGGTGGATGAGTGAATACTTTTGGCAATACAGTCAAAAAGCCTTAGCCGTGTATAATCTGCAGTACTGCAATGCATAGATTCTTTAAAATAAGAAGCTTACTTACAGCAAAATTTGATAATTTCTCCCCGCCATATCCTTCACCTCACTGCAAAACAATGAACAGTCCAGCTCCACAGCACTTTCACTTTTGATTTGCAAAGGCAGTGTGTCAGCCACTGAACAGGAACTTTCAGGGTCACGTGAAACTGCTATTTAAAGGCCGGGGTTATTCCAGTTCATTTCCGGTTTTAGATGGCATTTTCTTTTTACAACATTTCCACCCAGTGGATGTAGCTGATATTACACACTGCATTTCTTGAAAGGAGCAAAGTGTTTGTTACAGCTTGAAAAAATGTACAATAGATAGCAGGGTGACAAAAATTTTATACGTAATAGTTTTAAGTTAGAAACACACTAAATGCCAACGGCTTTGTACCGTATGATTATAACTGTATAATTTTATTCTTAAGTAGCTCATTCCCCCACCTACTGTGTTCTTATCTTATTTCTTTGAATTATTCTCATGGTCACAGTTCTGGTCCTATACCAGTGCCTTGGCGTCAGGTATCTGCCAATGCTGAGTATTGATCCAATACCAAAGCTAAATAAATAAGCTGCATTCTTTACTGTGAGGAAGAGACTGGGAATCATCCATAAGCCTGCTAAATGTAAATGTTGCTTTCCTTACTTTGTAAAATAAAATCAGTAAATTAATCTAAGAATTTAAATATATTATTTAGTATTTATTTATTAAACACAGTAAAAGAGGACAAAAATACATAATTTATGAACAAAATGTTTCTTTTCAGAGCTGCTTTTGTTAATTTAATATCTGACTGAAATATTGGATTTGGTGTCTCTCCAGTATCTATAGATTATTACATGGATTAAAAAGAGCTGAATAATAGACGGTATATGAAAGATGCATCACCAGTTAATGATGCATCAACAGTTAATGATGCATCAACAGTTAATGATGCATCAACGTGATGCATACAATGATACACAGTTAATGATGCATTGTGTTTTGCCATCCACTGGCTGTTCTCGTAGTCCTATTTTCTTTTGTAAAAGAAAATAGTACTGTTTTTAGTTAACACATAATCCCATAGATAGCATTGTTAAATCTGATATTTAAGATTCACAAATTACCAGACCTATCATATTGTGAAGATCTCACTATATTATCCCAACAGAGCACTTCCCTCTAAAACCGCTGGCTTACTTGTGGTTCCTATAAAAGTAGAATGGGAGGCAGAGCCTTGTGCTATCAGGCCGCTCTCCTGTGACGCCAGCTCCCAGATTGTGTTCAGGTGACCGGCATGCTCTCTATTTGCAAGATTAGATTTCAAACTTTCCTTTGGATCAGGTGGATCAGGTGACCAGAAGCTTAAGTGGTTGCTGGATTTCCCATGATGCACTGAGAATCATTTTATTCCCTCTCCCATCTGTTTTTATTCCTGTTGCAAGTATATGTAAGTGTAGGCAACCTGTCAGAACCTTTTTTTCTGCTGCCAAGTTGTGAATAAAATTTTCAATTCAGTTCTGTTCAATTCAATTTTATTTATACTTCACCAAATCACAACTAACAGTTACCTCAAGGTGCTTTTTATTGTATGGTAATAATCACAAAGAAAACCCAAAATAAAAACCTTTGGCCAATTGGACAAAATAACCACTTCTGTAAAACAGCTGCAGAGGAAAATGCATTTCTTTGAACAGCTTCTAAATAACTGCAACCACGGGGAGGCTGAAATGGCCAAAAGAAATTCTCAAAATCTGCAAAAAATTTTTCTTCTTGTTGGATAAAACATGTTGATAAAGAGTGGTGATATTTAAATTACTGACTTGAACAAACCTTGATGTGCTGCAGGTGTGTAGAACATCAGTAATTTGAAAACTAAAAAGGGGGGGGGTGGAAAATGTATTTACAACATTTTTTTTTATTGTAAAGATCAAATCATTGAAAATTAACAGAGACCTTGTTAATTACTTGCGTAAAAGCAACACTACAACAATCCCCCGAAAGCCCTTGATAGGTTATATTGTATTAAAATAGGTCATTCACTCCAGAGAGCTGTTTATTATTATGAGATTATCATGGATAAAAATGCATATGTTGTTATGCTCTTTGAGAGCATGCATTCTGTGTCTGCAGATCTACTGTTTATTTGTTTACTGTTTACTGCTTATATCAGGTATGATACAGTAACAGCATCCTTCTGACTTGCATGTTTTGCAGATAATTACACATTCTCTATAATTATTATTATTATTATTATTATTACCATCACCACTGTAACACCAAGTACAGGCACTACCCAGGGCTTCATCAACCCTATTAGAAAGGAAAAAGAGAGCAGTGAGTCATCTGATGTCATTTACAACTCAAACAATCCAAAGTCAGGCTTAGAATATTAAAGTCCTTGATTCAAAGTTTTGACCATTGTCATATTTATGTTTGAAATCTGATTAATATGGCAGTGCCAGATACAGCTTTGATCATCTTTTTAAAATTTAAACACTAAAATTAACTTATTAGAATGAGGAACTAATGTGACCAAATTTTAAAAAACGTCCAGTTTCACGATCTGGTCGGTGAAATCTGATGCAAAGAGAGAATTTTGCTCTGAAACTCTTTTAGGAAAAACAAACTTAGAAAGATGAATAAATGTTTCAGAGATACTTACAGCCTACAACATCTTGACTACATCTCTGCTGTAAATACATATTCCTTGTGTAGAAGGAAGAAAACTGAAAGAAAGAAAATATATCAGTCAGTCACACAGTTAATCCTTTACTGAAAATACCACACTGACAATATTTCTGTTTCTATTATTATTACTATTATTTTATATACAACTTGTATTAGATCAGTAACTTACCTTGGTTTCAGGAATCCGCAAAAATCTCTGCACATCATGCCACATGATGTTGTTGCGGTTGCAATTAAGGAATTCGCCTTCATAAAACAGGCAGTCCACAGTGAGGCGGACATTCGGATTGTCCACCTGCCTGCGGCTTTCACCTGGATCACGATCACGATCGAAGGTATGATGCATCACCACCAGAACTGCTGGTTTTCCAGCTGAAAGCACAAAGATTACAGGACAATATGATTCACAAAAAAAGACATGGAGAAATGCTTCTTCCATCTGCAGTTTATGCTATAAGATATAAAAGCTTCACATGGTTCATTCTGTAATATTCTGTGTAGTTCTATGTATATTTTTGGTTTACATTTTGGTTGTAAATAATTGTAATCTGATATGTGTAATCAAGATGTGGCTCTATGTGAAATCTAGCCCTTACGCTCATGGCCCATTTTTAAATATTTTGAGTAAGAACCACTTTCATATGTTAATAATGCAGAAGTTGATACTTAATGAAATATCAGTCACATACGGGTGCTTTTCTCAGCATACCCTCCAAATAATTATTTACAGTATGAGTTTGAATCTCTGCTAAATAATTAAATATAGCTTTTCTTACGAGGCATGTTGCCCAGGGCCTCTGCGATGTCCGTTCCAACTCGTGAAACAACAGGACAGAAAACCAGAATGTAGTCGCATCCTTCTGCAGAGTTCACCTCTACTTGGCCAACACGGCTCAGCTTCTTAACAAAGAAACGATGAGCCTCATTGGTGTTTCCTGCCTTGAAGACAAAGAACTTTTTCCCCAAAGCTACAGATAGATGAAGAAGAAAATTTGGGTCATTGTTCATAATTTTGTGCAGCTGCACAGCTTGAAGCAGAGACACACTGACAAAAGTGACACTGAAAGTTTCAAAATAATCTAAAAAACAACAATTATGTATAAATGTTTTGTGTATTTTGTGTTGTGTGAGCAACATATATGAAAGGCAGTGTCAATTTTATTTATATGGCAAATTCAATTACATGTAAACTCCAGTGCTTATCATAAAAAACAACTATGTAGCACTAGAGTGTCTTAAACAATAAAAACACCACTGCAAAATGTTACAAAGAAATAAAATATAAAAAGCGCTAATTAGATCTGATGAGATCCAATGAAAATCTATGTAATCAGAATCCGTGGATTTGTGCTTTTTTTGTTTTGCATGCAACCTTTTTTTATGAATGTGCAAATGTTGCTTATGAGCTCCCAACACAAAATCTGTTTAAACCACTGCGGTGCGGTGTGTTCCTTTCAAGCCAATTCAGTTCAAATTCATATGCATTTGCCCACACATGAAGTTTCCAGTTAAAACAGAAAGTGAAACTGTTAAACAGGGTGTTGCAAACAGACTGTGAGTGCGTTCCTTTCTTCCGTGTCTTTGACTAAGTGTTTCAAAAGTCACTGACTGTTAAACAAAATGTATCTCGATATGTCATTTTTCTAATCCGCATGATATCTCAACCAATAAAGTCAAATGGTTGATAAAACATTTATCATTATAATGCAGTGGCAGTCGCAGACATTTAAAGATGCATTAAATATTCACTCCATTCACAAACAGCAAGTAAGTTTTTGACAGTAAATAAGTACATTTATTTTCTCACCATTTTCTTCATTTGTGTTTCTAAGTCGGGACAAAGACAGAGAAAGGTGCCTTTAGTCAGAATTAAGCATAGTTGAATAAATACAGCTGGCAGGTACACATGGATCTGCGCCACAAACACCTGCTCTGCACACCAGACGACAGAGTGAAAAAATCATCTAAAAGGTATTTAAGAAGCTAACTTACGGAAAACTTTGAGAAGCTCTTGTTGTCTCTGACATATTTCACTCCACACTGAGGACCAGTAAACACCCTCCCCCTCGCAACCTGTCAGTGCAGTCCTTCCACTCCTGCCTTGAAGAAGCAGCGAGTCAGCCCCTAAACAGGAACTGCAGCAGGGGGGAGGGAGTGATTCACTGAAGTGTGCAATACAAAAGCACCAGCAGTGACAGTGTTGCTGTCTTAAAATCACTATGTTTCAAAGTTTGAGGTGATTACGCTATACAATGTAAATATACAGTTGACATTTATTCATGCTGTAACAACTTTTGCTGTTCTTCTCAGGAAATATACCCGTTACAGGCACTGGGTGGCAGTCTTGAAATCTAAACGTCATGTCGTGTCATGTCCAAAAACAGTTGTGTCAATTCACTTGACCTTTTTTAAAACAGTTTCCAAGCACAGTGAAAGCTGATGGTTAGACAGAGCTGATTTAGCTCAGCCATTTGCATCCTCTGCGCTACCTTAGCACTCTCAGCGACTGCTGTGCTGATTCTGCATGGTTTAGTTAACAACATGCAAGTGATATGAATGGACTGGCTTTCTGAGTCCAAATCTGACTGATATCTATTTTTTTGTATTGCTTATCATATTAGCATTTAATAAATGAAAGTTACTTTAATGATTAATCAGATTAGTCTTCGAACTTTCCTTTTTTTTTTGCACTTATATTTAGGGCTGGATCAGGTGACCCTGAACCATCCCCTAGTTATGTTACGATAGGATCAGGATGCTTGGAGGACTTCTTTTCCACTCCCCTCTTTTACCTTCTGATACATTTTTAAGCTTAACATTATGACCACTGGCAGGTGAAGTGGATAACACTGATTATTTCTTCATCATAGCACATGTTAGTGGGTGGGATATATTGTGGAGTAAGTGAACATTTTGTCCTCAAAGTCAAAATATTAGAAGCAGGAAAAATGGACAAGCGTGAGGATTTGGCCCTTGTCAAACTCATTTAAAGTGATAAGGCTAGATGAATGGGTCAAAGTGTTTGGGGCTGCAGAGCTGCAGACCAGTCAGGGTGCCCATAATGACCCCTTGTCCACCATCGAAGGAAGCACCAACAATGGCAACATGAGCATCAGAATTGGACCACGGAGCAATGGAAGAAGGTGGCCTTGTCCAATGAATCGTGTTTTCTTTTAAATCACATGGATTGCTGGTGCATGTGTGTCACCTACCTGGGAAAGCCCTGGCACCAGGATGCACTATGGGAAGAAGGCAAGCCAGCAGAGGCAGTGTTTCACTTCGGGCAATGTTCTGCTGGGAATCCTTGGGTCCTGCCATCCATGTGGATGTTACCATGACACATACCACCTTCCTAAGCATTGTTACAGACCATGCACACCCTTTCATGGAAACAAAATACTATTTCCATGAAAGGCTACATTATATGGCGGGGTAATGCACCCTGACCCAAAGCAAAATGGTTCAGGACTGGTTCGAGGACCACAGCAGCAAGTTTGAGGTGTTGACTTGGCCTCCAATTGAGCATCTGTGGGACGTGCTGGACAAACAAGTGTGATCCATGGAGATCACGGCTTACAGGATTTAAAGGATCTATTGCTAACATCTTGGTGCAGACACCACAGAACAGCTTCAGGGGTCTAGTGGAGTCCATCTCTGGGTCAGGGCTGTTTTGGCAGCAAATGGGAGACCAACACAATATCAGCCAAGTGGTCATAGGCTGTGAATGCAATGAAAACCTCTGGCTGATTGGACCAAATGATCATTTGACTTCTGTAACACAGCTGGAGAAGAAGTGCATTTATTTAACATGTTTGATAGAGTTTGTAACTAAATGCAAGCAGAGAGCACAGATTCAGGCCAAAGGGAAATGTCAGTCTGTAAAATGTTCAAAACTTGTCGATGAACAGTGGTGATATTCCTGTCACTTCAACTAATGCTGTTGTTACAGGTGTGTCGAAAAAGATTCCATCTTGGGGGAAAAAAATCCTGTTTTCATATTTTTGTCAAGATCTAAACATTCAAAATATTTCAAATAGAATCAAAAACCTCTCGCATTCTTGGATGGATGGATGGATGATCAAAAATCTCATGAATGAATTACATGAAAGCAACACCACAACAAAATATTCCTTTGTTTGATTTAAACTTAAAATACATGCTATACTTGCTAATCTAAAGTCACATTTTAATATAGAGTTTACATGTTTAGCTTTGGAAAAAACCCGGAAACAACAAACTCAAATATCTGTTACACTGACATATACTTTAAGATATCAAGGAGGAAACAAAGAAAACTTATTAACACATATACATTGGATCAAGATCAAATTAGAGGGAAAATGTCATTAAAGTCTTTTGAATATCTTTTTTTTTTAACTTATGGTTGCATATTATGACTATGCTAGGTTTACATGATTTCACCTCTATTGTACCCAGGTTAGATACCACTGATCAAAACCTTCAGCAGCACACAAATACACCAGCCTTCACCAGTATAATATAATAACAGCAATTATTCTTTTATGGCAGATAATTACACATTCTTGAAAATGCACATGTGTTTTTTCCCTTCAAGACACAACATAGCAGTTATGCAAAAAATTATTATAGCCACCAAAAGCAAGATCAGAAAAATAAGCGACGTCATCTTCGCACCTAAGAAAAAGAATAAAAGAGCAGCGAGTCATCAGGGATCATTTACAACACAACCAATCCAACATTAATATTAGAATATTAAATTCCTTGATGAAAAGTTTTGGCCATCATCACATGAATATTTCAAATTGGTTTAACGTGGTTATGCTTTGGTGGTTCTGGAAAATGTAAAAAAAAAAAAGTAACTAATATTCCTTTGATAAGCCACGATTAGAAGAATAGTATGACCACACTCAGTGTCCAGTAAAATTACATTATATGGATGGTGAAATTTAGGCCAAGAAAAAATCCTTCAGAATCAGATTTTATTCCAATATCAGGAACACACAAAGAAGGATTTGCAGAATACTGGCTAAATGACTTGGATGAAAAAAACATTAGTTGTACTTACAGTGTTGTAATTTGTCACGGAAAGAGGTGTGAAAGGAACTCATCTGGAAGGAAGGAAGGAAGGAAGGAAGGAAGGAACTTCTTTGTTAAAAATTCTTAAGTATACAAAGTATGCGAAGTATGAAAATATTAAAGTTAACAAAGTTAACAAATCAACTAGTGTACCCCAACCCCAAAACCAATGCAGAGCTCCAACAACTGTTGCCTTTTCTCAGTACAACCCCCGCCCCCCAACTCCATCCCCTACAAATCCAGCCTCCAAATCACTGATACTTTCTTTCAAAATTAACTTGCTTACTCTTCAGCTCTGCAGAGGACAGAGCAGAGCTGACAGAATAATCTGATCTGGACCTTCCTCACATCCCACCAAACCCTCAAAGAACCAAAACCCTGCTCATTCTGTTTCCACACCTGCCAAAAAAAACCTCTGAAGCTCAAACAAAAAGTAGCATGTGCAGCTGTGAAAATTTGCTATTTTTGGCACACTCTGGGGGGGCGGGGGAGGTACCCTTAGAAGGTTTCAAACTACATTCATATCTAAGGTATTATAAATAATCATGGGAACTTAGAAAAAACAAGTTATGGAACAGATATTTCTTTAATTAAGCAAAATGTGGTAAAATTGGCTATTTTGGGGACCCCAGATATTCAGTCAGAACACCAAGTTTAACTTTTCCTAATAATAAAACTTGTATTGATCAGCAACTTACCTGGTTATTAGGAACCCGCAAAAATGTCTGCACATCATGCCACATGATATCGTTGCGGTTGCATTCGAGGAATTCGCCTTCATAAAACAGACAGTCCACAGTGAGGCGGACATTCGGATTGTTCACCTGTCTCCGGCTTTCACCTGGAACATGATCACGATCGAAGGTGTGATGCATCACCACCAGAATGGCTGGTTTGCCAGCTGAAAGCACAAAGGTTACAGGATGATATGATTCGCAAACAAGAAAGGAAAAATGTTTATTCCACCAAATGAGTTTCATCTTCTCTTCAGTCATTTAGAAACTTGAATCACCTGTTTGTGAAACAATATAACTAACTATGGATGTATTCAAGCTGTATGTGGAAGTTGATACTTAATGAAATATCAGTCACACACAGGTACTTTTCTCAGCATACCCTCTGATAATTATTTACAGTATGAGTTTGAATCGCTGCTCGGTAATTAAATATAGCTTTTCTTACGAGGCATGTTGCCCAGGGCCTCTGCGATGTCCGTTCCAACTCGTGAAACAACAGGACAGAAAACCAGAATGTAGTCGCATCCTTCTGCAGAGTTCACCTCTACTTGGCCAACACGGCTCAGCTTCTTAACAAAGAAACGATGAGCCCCAGTCGTGTTTCCTGCCTTGAAGACAAAGAACTTTTTCCCCAAAGCTACAGACAGATGAAGAAGAAAATTTGGGTGATTGTTCATAATTTTGTGCAGCCGCACAGCTTGAAGCAGAGACACACTGACAAAAGTGACACTGTGCAAGTTTCAAAATCATCTGAAAAACACATGAACTTTTTGACCTCGATGATAAATAGGCCTGTTATGTATAAACGTATCGTGTGCTACATATTCTGAATATCAATATTAATGTTATTCATATAGCAAATTTCATCTCATGTAAACTTAATGTGCTTATCATAACAGATTAAAACATTTGAATAAAACATAGCTCTACAATGTCTTAGGGCAATAAAAACAACAGAAATTAAATATAATATAACATAGATAAACACACACACAGTTAACTGTGAGCATGTGTTTTTGCGTGTGAGCTTTTTTGATGAAAGTGCAAATGTTGGCTAATCAGATCAGTTATTTCCGGCTGCTACTCACAAAATCTGTTTAAACCACAGAAATGATCGTGTGCTGCAGCGTGTTCGTTTCTAGCCTCTTCAGTTGTGTAATATTTTCACAACAAAAGTCTACTCGTCATCTGTGGTGGCAGTGAGAAATTTAAAGATGCATTAAGTTTGCTCATTGGTTCATCCAAATCAAGACGTAAACAGGAAGAGTCTGCATCCTCCTCCCTCTCACCAACCGTCTGCATTTCCTCTTTCATAACATCCATGAACCTCCTCTGAGGTCTTCCTCTTTCCACCCTGAGTTGTCTCTCTGAGCATCTTCCATTCTGCCACCTCCAGCTCGGACTTCTGTTTTGTTTTGTTTTTTGTCATTGCTGCCGTCTCCAAACCCTACATCATAGCAGGTCTCACTAGCATTTTGTAAACCACCTCTTTCATTCTTGCTGCTGCCCTTCTGCTGCAAATCACCCCTGACACTCATCTCCACCCACTCCTTCCTGCCTGCCCTCTCTTCTTTGTCCCTCTTGTGCACTGGCTGTTGCTTTGAATGGTTGATCTCTGGCATTTAAACTCATCTATCTTCACTATTTCTACTCCTTGTATGTTCACCTCTCTTACTCCCTCTCATTCACACACATGTATTCTGTCTCGCTTCTGTTGTCTTTCATTCCTCTTCTCTCCATGCCTCCACCTCTCCAGGTTCTCTCCCACCTGCATCCTACTCTCATTACAGATCACAATGTCATCTGCGAAGATCAAAGTCCGTGGAGACTCCTGACTGACCTCATCTGTCAACCTTTTCATTGCCATCCTATCATCTGCTTTCTCAGATCCACAAAGACACAGTGCAACTCCTTCAGACTTTTACTATTCTTCTACATCAACTCTCTCAAAGCAAACATTGCATCTGCACGAAGCCATACTGCTGCTCGCTGATCATCACCTCTCTTCTTAACCTAGCTCCAGCAACTCTTTCCCATTGCTTCATGGTTTGGCTCATCAGCTTTGTCCTCTTCATAGATGCCCTCACTTCCTTCCTACTAATCCTCCGCACTTCCTGATTTGCTAACCGTCCTCCTGTCCTCCTCTCTTTCTTTCTCTCACTCTCATTTTCTACATTCATCAGCTCCTAACACTATCACATTTCCATCTCCATCCTTGATCACACTAACCTGCTGTGCATCTTTTCAAGCTCATTCTCTCTGCATAGTCCATCGATACAAGTTCTTTTCTCCTTCCTTAGTATCCATCCTCACACACAACTTACTGGAAGCCTTTTCCTTTGGCACCGGTTTCTTTTCCATGTACCTAGCCTCCCAGTATTCCCGTCTATGTCCTTCATCTCCCTGACTATCCCACTTTTTCTCTGCCGACCTCCTCCTTTGAATACTCAACAACTAATTATTGTTAACAGTCTGTTTGTTGCAGTTCAGTAGTGTGAAGTGTTTGATAAAGTAAGTAAAAAAGTAAATTTATTTTCTCACCATTTTCTTCATTTGTGTTTCTAAGTAGGGATAAAGACGGAGAAAGGTGCCTTTAGTCAGAATTTAACATAATCGAATAAATACAGCCAGCGGGTACACATGCATCTGTGCTAATAACAGCTGCTCTGCACAAGCTTTTACTGGAACCACAAGACAAACTTACAAGTGTAAAATATCTTAACTGCAATATATCGAGATTAAGCTGATCACGGCCTGAGGCAAACATCTAAAACAAATATTTAAGACGATAACTTACAGAAAACTTTGAGAAGCTCTTGGTGTCTCTGGCATGTTTGTCCCCATACTGAAGACCAGTGAACACCCCTCCCCCACAACCGCTCGTGTTTGCGAAGTCCACGTGTCAACCACTTAACAGGAACTGCAGACTCGAGAGTGACTGTGAAGGAAATAAGATGCCCACACCGCGGCAGTTACTAAAGTGTGCAATACAAAAGCTCCGGCAGTTACAATGTTGCTGTCTTTGAAACCCATACGTTTAGAATTTTGAGGTGATCGCACTATATGGTGTAAAAGTGCAGGTGACATTTCCTCATGCTGGAACAACAACTTTTGCTGTTTGTTCTTAAATATACCAGCTCCATCCACTGATTATGAAAAGATAACGCAGCTCCGCCTTCAGATGTTATCAGCAGAATCATGGTCTAAATGCAACTGCTTAACACAAGAGGAGCTCTATAAACTCTCTATGGGCTCATTTTGTAAGTCAGTTTCTTTTGATTTTATTATGTTTATGTATGTATAGTGTAACACTGCTGACAGGTGCTGACGGGCAGAAGAAATAAGAGGATAAAGAAGAAGGGCTGCGGGCACAACAAACCCGGCACCGGCAGACGTTTTAGCTCATTTGAACGTTGTTTGTCTCACAAACACGTCACTCTCCAAAGACTGAGTCACCGAGATAACACAAAGGTCCTGTTGTCTATAATCATAATTTTTCAAGGTTTAAAACTTGAACTGAAATAGCTTTCATGTAATGGACAGAAAGGCTTTATCTCATAATGAGAAAATGTGTGTATTCGGGTCATATCAAACATCACGTGTTACAGGTCCATGGACAGTGGTGATGTGCTTCTTACTGCAACAAATGAGGGCGATGTCTTTTGTTCAGCTGAGATGTGTCCAAAAAATAAGTAGCCTGCAAATCCAGAATGTGGATCAGATCCATTCGGTGTTCGGTTTGGCACTAGCTCTTCATCCTGCACATCTGCAGTACCAATTATAAGATGAAGCCAACAGGTTTGATGTTAAAAAATGTGTGTGTGTGAGATTGTCGTGAAATGTACTTTGAAGGTGAAAAGCCGCGACAGCAGCCCTCGGGAGCAAGAGGCAGACAGAGAAAGGCCAGGAGACCCGGGCCGTCTAACCCTAACCCTTATTTCCAGCAGTAAGGAAAAGACTGTGTCTGCAAGACTATTATGACATCACTATTAAAACTAAATAAGCATAGAAAAGCTTATGGAGCATTTGTGTTTATTCCTGGAAGGACTTTACCCCAGAGGTAGCACAAAGAGTGTGTAAGCTTTAGAGGTCGGCATCTCTGATCATGTGTCCCCCAAAATTCTGTGTAGAATTAATGTTCTTTCAAATGCTACCAAAAAAAAAATGTCCAGACCAGGTTAATGATGATGAAATGTTGTTAAATGTTCACTGCACTGGATGTTTCGTGTATTAGAACTTCCCGAATAATTTTTGTAATAAAAGATTAAATAAAGTACTCAGAAGCTCGCTCATTCTGTGGCAGTTTTATCAGAACAACACAATAGATCAGTGTTTCACTTCTTACACAGTTCCTGCACACTCCCCTCACACTCAGCTGCACACGCTTCAGACACCAGTGTTGTTGGTCCGGGTGAGGAGACGACTCGTTCTCATGAAAATGAGCTTACAGTTTGTCTGCATTAATAACATGACTGCAATGAAGTGCTATTGGTGCTCTAATAATAATAATGTTTTAATATTATTATTGTTATTAAGAGAATGACAAATGTGTTCATTTATTTCCAGCTTTACAAAAAGCCTCTTTAATAAACAGACTGCCATCTAGTGTCTGCTCTCACAGTCCTATTTGCTTTCTTATTACATGTCTAAAATAAAAGATCATATATGCAGCACCCACACATCCAACTACCCAGGGATTCTTCAAATCTAAAACAGAGGGGAAAAAAGAGCAATGAATGATCTCAGATCAGTTTTTACAGCTCAAACAATCCAAAGTCAGTATTAGAATATTAAATTATCTGATTTAAAAACTGTACACTCTTCTCTGACATTTAAAGCAATGCTGGACACAGACTCAGGCCATGAGCAAGTAGGTTTTATTCTAATATGCCAGATTATCAATGAGGATCAAATCAGTACAAACAAACTTACATTTGACTGTTTTCCAGAAAAAGACCTAAAAAAAAAAAAAGAAATTAAGGAAATGTGTTATAATCGCTTCAAACGTGATTATACTGTCAACATCAATACAAAATAATTGTGTATAAACCTGATAATAAGAGTCTCGTGATAATCGTGTCACTACCTGGATGGTGGAAACTTCCAAAATCTTCTGAAATTCATCAAACATCCTGTCGTTAAGTTTACAGTTGAGGAGTTTGCCCTGATGAAACAGGCAGTCCACGGTGAGGCGGACAGTCGGGTCCTGCACGTGTCTCCGGCCTCCAGCTACAACATAATGAGGGCTGAAGGTTGGATGCATCACCACCAGAATTACTTGTTTACCACCTACAACCATGGAGACCAGAGGGTGAGATGATTCAGAAGAGACCGAGTCCATCCAGAGTTCCTAAAATCGCTGTCATTACACAAGAAACAACACTGCCATGATATTTCTTAGGGTATCAGCCCACACTTGGATGAATTAATTAATTAAAGCTCATTTCATTTGGCATTTCTCACGAGGCATGGAGCTCAGGGCCTCTGCGATGTCCGTTCCAACTCGTGAAACAACAGGACAGAAAACCAGAAGGAAGTCGCATTCTTGGAGTGTGTTCACCTCTCTTTGGCCAAAATCTCTCAGCCTTTGAACAACGTAGCGATGAGCCCCGTTTGTTTGTCCTGCCTCAAAGACAAATAACTTCTTCCCCCGAAGCTAAAGGTGGAGGAAAGAGAAAACCTGGGTCACCGCTGAAGCGGATGAAAGAAATACATCAACTTTTTCACTTCATAGTGACAACAGCAAAAAAACAAAAAAAAAAACATTACATCACTGTATTTTTTGTTTGTTTTCCTTTGCCTGTGTGTGTGTTTGTCACTTATGATGTCATGATCTGTGTCAGCAAAATTTGGCTTTTTGCATTCATTTTTTCAATGAATTAAAGTGTCCGCTAGGTCAGCTAATCAGAAGTACAAAGTGTGCTATTTCCTGGTTACAGCTGTTGAAACCGTTGGTGAATATACTTTAAGTTCAACCCCCAACACACACACACACAGACTCACACACACGCGCTCTTATTTCCCCTTGTCTCTACCAGTTCCCTGTTTAGCTGCAAAATGTTGCATCAACCAGCTGTCTGCTGCATGGTGCCATCAAATGGTGCACAGTAATAAACTTATTTTCTCACCATTTTTCTTCTTTCTTTTCTCTGCTTAGGAAGAAAAAAAGAGGAGGAAGAGAAAACAGCCATTAGTCAGAATAAATACAACCAGCTGGTGAAACATGCGCGAACTGCTCTGCACAAGCTTTTACCGGAAGCGGAAGACTGAAAAGAACCTTAGCAGAGTGTAATCGGTATGCACAGTAGAGGTTCAGCAGTCCACGGCCTTGCACGCTTAGTTCATTATATTTTAAGAAGCTTACTTACGAAAGAGGTTGATAATTTCGTCCTGTCACTCGTGCACGTCTCCCCACAAGACAAATAAATCCCGCCCCCCCGGCCTTGTCCCTGCAGCACTTTCACTTTTGATTTGAGGAAGCGGCTCAAACAGGAGCTGCAGGGATGAGAATGACTCCGCATGTGTGAGAGAGAGAAAGGCAGAGCCAGCAGGAGGCGGGAGCTACTGAAAAATGATACAATGTACTGAAGGAAAACAATACACCGTGTAATACTGATTACACCCACTGGGCGGCAATGTTGTTCAAATAAAAATCTCAAAGCAGATAATAATTGGAATAAAGAACATATAAAACACCAACTTAGTAAGAAAAAAATTAATGTCCCCCCCACTCACCAGCCCAACTAACGTTATTAAGCTGTTAGTTTAACCCGCAGGCTCTATATGAAATAATCACTGATTGGTTTTTCACGTCTTGTGTTAAAGCCTAAATTTTTTAGCGGTTTCACCACCAGCATATGATGGACAAGGGCTGGGTCTGACTGAGAAACACACTGCATGCTCACATGGTATCAGCCTGTCAATCATCAAATAGGCCCACCCTAACGCACACCCTGCTTTTTCATTCTTTGTGTCTCTAAAGGGATCACCCTCGGCTGACACCACAAACGGGTAGTGATTCGTGTTTTACTGCCTGTTAGTAAAGCTAAAGTCGGTGCATTCTAACGTTGGGTCTCCTGTGCTCCAGTTATGCAGCACTTCTAATGTTGGTCAGCAGTTGCTGATCTGATTACTCGCAGGAGAGAAACAATGCAACAAGAAGAACAGATCCTGCATACAAAATATTGCATATGTAAAAATGTAGAAGTATCAGGAAAATGTAGTTAAGAATAAACTGAATCAGAGTTTATTCACTTTGGAGAGCTGTTTATTATTATGGTTAATGATAATATGTCTTACATATTATTATTCTTTGTATTAATAAGTAAAATGTTATTTATCATATGGATAGACTTTAATTTATTCTTCATGAGTGACAAAACTATAACAAACTCAGTATAACTATTTCACAGGGTTTTTTATTTATAACTCCAGAAACCTGAAACGCACAATAAGCTTACATAAAGTCACATTTTAACGTGTTTCACAAGCATTTTTTTAAACATTTCACAAACATTTTATAGCAATATGGGGGTGGGGGGGGGATACTTCACTGAAGAAGTGCAAAGAGACTACATCAGCCTTCAAAACATGCATGCTGCAGCACATTTATTTAATAATTTCAAGACAAATGTGCTGCTGTTAAATAATACATGCTTCTTAATGACAGCCGTGACAGTTCTTCTGGTTCTCCATTAAAGTGGACATGAAACACTGCATGTATGAAGGCTTTTTAAGATTTAAGTGTTTAAAGTTAGTTTTTAGAGCATGTGTAGCGCCACCTTGAGCCAGTACAAAATGTGACATCTCTGGGTTACGTGGTTGCACCCAGCGGTGCAATCAGCTAGCACAGCAGACGTCTGCCAGATGCCATCAACTCTGTTTCCCCCCCAAGCACATCCATACAGTTTACAGCAGAACAGGTTATTACATAAACATCACACCACAAACACAAGTTTCTTACCAAAGC